>NCKU01000697.1:0-35148 GCA_003675995.1 Dinothrombium tinctorium | reverse complement strand
GAGTTTTTACATATTAATCAAACCGGGTGAAAATCAATTGAGATTTAGGCCCGCAGTCGAAAAAACAAAAAATTTCGCCATAGACTTAATGCTAAAGTTTGCACACGAATAACTTGCTTTACGCACTAAATTCGCATCTATGATGGCCTAATTCTTAATACACACATGAAGTTCTATCTATATGCCCAGTTTGATTGAAATCGAATTTGAGCATAAAAAGTATTTCCTTGTTAGACCAATTTTTGACATAAAAATGCTGCATCGAGAGTCTCTTTATGATTTTGCGTGGTATTTGATATAAATGTATGGTTTTCAGAAAAATGACGAATTTGTGTGTACCACACAAAATCCGCTCCTTAGTTATCAAGTCTTATTCCGTCATCCAGATTAATATTTTTAAACTTTGTCTTATGTATGAGAATACTTTCGATTATTTTTCTTTCTTGATATTCTGAACATGAATAAAAAAATTTGAAATTTTGAAGCATATTTTGAAATTTTTAATATTTCAAATATTACTTTCATGTATACATACATTGAATTGATAAAAAATGTGAAGTCTTAATCGAAAATCAAAGAAATATACAAGAATAACTTTTGATTTAAATAACTTTATATCGTGACTTACTAATGGGTTGATAGGTGTTTTGCATTTTAATTAATTCCTCTTTGATCAAACGAATTATTTCAGCCTTAGCTTTGCTTACAGATCGCTCACTTATTCCTTCAATTGCTAAGTATAGTTTACGCTCGCCTTCCTTTGGATCCTTACCAGGAGGGAAGTATGTACCACGAACAGTGATACCGGCTTCGGAATATTCACTAATTGAGGCTAATGCTTCTTTAGAAGTGACTCTCCATCTGGCTTGTTGGGGGAAATCATTTATCTCCAGTTCTTCTTCGTACCTCTGGAAGCATTCACCACCAAGAGAGTCAAACTCATCACCACGCGGATAAATTAATTCTCCATCTTCGTTATATTCGGCATCTTTCGGTACGTAATTCAATTTTGCGTGAAGCCGTTCTGCTCTTTGTTCAGCAATACTTCGGGCAGTAAGCGCAGATGGAACCCCGAGCGATTCTCCTTTTAAGAAAGCTTCTGTTGTTGAAGTTGCTTTTGTTGCCAAATTACCAGCAATGCGAGAAGCTAATCTTTTAGCTAATTCAAGTTTTGAGCTTGAAGTTGTAACCACAGGATTAATAATCTGACCACTGATTGGTAAGGCTATCTGTTTTATCGACTTTTTGGGAGCCAACATATTCTCTATTTCTTGATCAATGTCGGCTTCGGCATCTTCATCATCAGAATCTTGTAATCCTAAAGCAGCCTTCTGGAATTTTTTCTTCTCGTTCGCTAATTGAGCCTCTGCCTCATCGAATTTGAAACCTTTGCCTGAAAATCCTGAACTACTTTTAATTTTTTTCCCCTCTGCTTCTGCCCTTTGTTTGTAATCATTATACAAATTTTTTAATTCTTCAGGAGCTTCAAGCCCTGATAAATCAAATGCTTTAAGTAAATCACTGGCGTATTTTCCTTGTTCTGGTGTAATAAATGTCCAGGCAAAACCTTTGTTTCCAGCTCTTCCAGTTCTACCACATCGATGAACATAATCTTCGTAATGATTTGGACAATCGTAATTAATTACAAGTACACAATGCTTCACATCTAAACCCCTTGCAGCAACTGATGTTGCAATCAAAACAGTAACCTTTCCATTCTTGAAGTCAGCTATTGTAGAATCTCTATCTGTCTGATCAATACCTCCGTGTAAAGCAAGACAAGTGTAACTAGCATGCATCAATTCTTTTAATAACATGTCTGCGTTCTCTTGCTTGTCAACAAAAACTATGGCACTTCTTTCACCATCCAAATATCGACCGAGAATTTCGAGAAGTTTTAAGAACTTGTCATCTTCATTTACAACACAAACGTGTTGTTCAACATCCTTGCACACAACTGATCTTCCTCCAACTTGGATTTCAATGGGCTTTGTTAAAATCCTTCTAGCTAATGCTTCCATTATTCTAGGGAATGTTGCTGAAAACATTATTGTTTGTCTATCTGGTCTTGTTCCATCTATTATCCGCATGACCTGAGGCTCAAAACCCATGTCAAACATGCGATCAGCTTCATCAAGCACTACATAAGTGCAACGACGAAGATTCGTCACTCTTCCTCCATTGGCTGCTAACATATCAATCATTCTTCCAGGAGTACATACGACTATTTCTGCTCCCGGTTTCAGTTCTCCAATCTGTTCAGAAATAGGAGTTCCTCCGTAAACTGCAACAATTCTTAGTCCAAGAGATTTTGTAAACTTTCTACATTCTGACCAAATTTGAGTCGCCAACTCGCGTGTTGGTGTCATTATTATAGCAATTGGTCCATCACCGATTTCTAGAGGAGGTTGGTCCAATATGTGTCTTAACATTGGAAGAACAAATGCTAATGTTTTGCCAGAGCCAGTCTTTGCGATTCCTATCACATCACGTCCTGACATAATTGCAGGTATTGCTTGACACTGAATTGGAGTTGGTTTTTCATAATTATGCCGCTTTAATAAATCCATAACCTTTTTGCTGACACCGGATTGAGCCCAAGTTTTCAAAGGTTTTGGACAACCTTTTCCTTTGACTTTTATCCCCTCCAATTCTTCTCTGTAATTTTCGACTTCCTCTGGCGTCATTTTTGCTAACTCAGGAACTTCAATATAGAACTCTTTCCTAAATGGAATATAAGTAATATCTTCCTTTGAAACTGTAATAATTTTCTTCATTTTATTGGCTTGATTTTGTAAAGTGGTGTTCATAGCGGCCAAATCTTCTGCGGATGTTATGTCTTCCTCCGAAGAATATTCTAAAGCATCTTGGTTTTGCTCTATAAGTTCACCTTTATTTTGGCCTGATTTCTTCTTAGCAATTCCTACCATTAATGTAACCTTTTCGTTTTGCTCTTTGTGAACTGTTCTTCCTCGTAACTTTTTAACCTCTTCGTGTATTCCTTTCATGTATGCATCTAAAGGATCGATGTCTTCTTCTTCTTTTTCTTTTGATTTTTCCTCTTTTCTCTCTTCTTTTGGTTCCTTCTTAACCTCAGAAACAGTTTCTTTCTTAGGTTCAATCACAGTTTTAATTTGCTCTTTGCTTGAATTTTTCCCAACATCGCTTTCGTCCAAATCCTCTTTCTTTTTCGGCATTTGTAATTCACGGCCGTCATCGACTTCGACCACATTCTCTTCTTCCTCTTCTTCGTCCTCATCGAACTCGTCGTCTAAAGTCCATTTTTTCTTACCTTCTTTATTTGTACTGTTCTCTGCAGATTCATCGTTATTTTCGCTCTTTTCTGTATCAGTTTTGCCTTCTTCGGCAGCTTTGCTCTTCGCTTGTTCTGCGCGCCATTTCTCAACTCGTTCACGTCTTTGTTGCATCAGAATCTCTAACTTTCTTTGCTGTGCGTCTTTATCGAAATTTTCATAGTTGACCTCACCGCCAACGATATCCTCCACTTTCGGACTGCGGTCTCGATTGTCACCGTGATCGCCGCTTCGTTCACGCCGCTCACGACTGCGACTTCTTCTGCCGCTTCGGTGCCCGTCTCTGTCGCGATCGCGGTCCCGATCGCGGCGATAGCTAAATGGACTGCGGTCGCGGCTTCGCGATCGTCGCTTCGACGAGCGCCGCGACGGGCTCCGGCTCCTACGTCGCTTGTAAGGACTCGACGGACTTCGGCTTCGCGAGCGTCGTCTGTCTCTGGTGTCTCGATCCCAACGACCCATTTTTCGGCGCGTTCAGTTTAATTCTGTTTTCGTTTCGAATTTATTTTCAAAACAAACGAAAAGCGAAAAGCCGCATTTTAAGGTGGGCTGTTTGCTGATCACACCGCGCTCTGAAACTGACGACTTATAAGAAGCGCAGATGGCGCTCAATTAGTTGCGAACGCTTTGATTGGCGGTTTTGAAAACAGAGACGACAAATAATCGAAATGGTCCTCGATTTGAACGCGATTTCGACACGAATTCTCTCGTTCAAAACATTGCATTTTGCCGTTTTCTCCTCATTCGAAGCGTTCGTGTTTCGTTTGCTTTCTCGCTTTCAGAGCGAAAGCGTTTCGCTTTTCAAAAAGGCAGCGAATTTACTTTCTACGAAACTTGAATTCCTTTTATGCTTTTAAAAGTGTATCTCTTTCTCTCCATTTTTTTCGTTTAAAATGTCGACTCAAAAAGCGAGCGCTTTTTCGGCGAAAAAACAGAGCGAAAGTGACGAGAATAAGCTTTCGAAAGCAATCGATTCGTTGAAACTGTGCAAACGACTTTCAGTGAGTGACAACGATATCTTATATTTGCTCAGGAATGAGACCGATTCGAGCGCGGGTAAAGTTTGTCCACTTTACACTCCTTTCGGTTCTGCCGTCAGAAACAATGTCAAATTGAATTCGAATTCCGCAAAATCCAAAACCGATCGCCGAGATATCAAATGCTGTGATTATAATGCAAAAGCTGCTGTCAACAAACTTAACTCAAGTTTGTTGTTTATTTTATCGCCATGTTTTTTTTATGCGAAGTTTTTCTAGACTTCAAAACTCCGAAAGTTGAGAAAAGAGAGAAAAAAGAACAAAGTCGAACGACTACGAAACCGATCTCGCCTAAACTACTCACCACAACCCGTGCTCGCAAATGCAACATTTTAAGCACAGCTGAAAAGGAGAAATTGTTGATGGAAAAAATACGGCGAAATCCATTTCGGGCGACTCCATTCAACAAGAAGTTATTCGATGCAAAATATATGGAAGGAATTCCAAAAGTGGTACCCGCTGCTACCTGCTCGAAAGTACTTAAATTTTAAGCTTAAAACTATGAGCTTCGAAATTTAAGAACGACCGATCGAATCAAAACACAAAATATATTATCTAAAACCTGAATATTTCTGCTTTCATTTCTTATATTCATTACTTGTCAAGTTTGCTCAAATAATTTCACTGATTTTAATACCTCATAAAAAACTAAATGAAGTTAATGAAAAAACATTTTGTGCCATAATCTACTTAATCGAATGAATGATAAGGAAATGTTGTACAAACACCAAAGTTAAAAAATAAAATTGTTTTATTAAAAAGAAGCGAAACATATTTTGATCGATTGCCAAAGAAAAAAGTTGGTAAAGGTTAAAATGTTTAGCTTTGAGCGCTTCAATCGTAAACGATTTCGTTATCTGTTTACTTTTCGAAATCAGCTAAATTTACGCTTGAATTGTTTCACATTTTTTCGTATAGTTCAAGTCTTCGCTGAAATTCGACATTTTTATCTCTTGGATCTTGCTTCTTTCGCGTCGATATCATCTCTCTTACTTCGCTTGTCGACAAATTGTAAACGTTAGAATTGGTTGTTTTCGCTTTTGAATTCACTTCAGCATTCTCGACAATATTACTCAAATAAATAACGTTGCTTTGTGAGCCTTTTGGAACAAGATTTTTCTTTTGATACCACTGGAACTCCTCTTCTTCAAGTACCAACAATTTAACTTCTTTTAAATTCATTTCTATTCGAGCGCAAGCTTGTGCGTGATTGTCAACGTTCACATTGATTGCATTGATCTCAATAAGACGATCCCAATTGCGTAAACCTGAATAAGAAGCCGGACTTCCATCTTTAATGTCGAGAATGTACTTGCTTTTTGAAACTGTGTACGTACGGAGTGCGAAACCAAAGCCCTGATACTGCGGTACAGAAACCAAGTGACAAAGTCTGGGTGAAGGAGCATCTATCAAATCAGTTTCGCCATTTACAATTTCAATCGGCACCGTCGGTGCACGTAATAATTGTGAATTTTGATCTCTTGAATCTTGGAAATTTTCAGAAGTCGTATTCTCTATCTTTGTTTTTGTAATAACTTCTTCAACAGGCTCCTGTTGGCCAGCATAAGCTCCAACCGTTTTTATGCTGACTTGAGCTCTTTCTGGTGTTCTAATATAGATTATATTTGGCAAACTACTTGTTACTTCAATCCCTTTATCGCAATATCTTTGATATAACTCTTCTTCGACAACCAAAAGTTTCACTTCATTCTTCGGAGATTTCCGTATCATATCGGTTACGGTGTTATGAGACGCCAACTCAATATTGTTGCCGTTCACTTCAATTAATCGATCACCTATTTTAATTCCGGATAAAGATGCAGCACTATTTTCATCAATTTTGCTAATAAAGTGACCGCCGCTGTCTTTTCTGGTATTCAAACTGAAGCCATAACCTTCCTCGGGATAACCTTTTATCAAATGACACATTCTGGGTGGTGGGAGAGTAGGTGGACCGTCTGGTAAAGAGATACCAGAATCCACACTTCTGTCGCTAATCTCCTTACTTTCTTTGCTAAACGTCTGCATCTCAACATGTTCACGAACATATTTTCCTTCTCGGCGCGTTGTTTCCTTTACAACGATTGTCCTCACATTTCCCTCCGTTTCGGTATGTTCTTCCGATGATCCCATTTTAGTTTCTTCATAAGATTCAAAAGTAACGGGAACAACGTCATCACTGGCCATCTTTTCTGGAGTACGGACATAGATGTAGCTCATAAACTGACGACTGATCGGAGTGCCTGTTCGCTGGCAGTGAGCGAACAATTGTTCATCAACAAGCAGAAGTTTTACCTCTTCGTTCGAACTTTTAATTAATTCTGTGACAGTTTCGTGACTTTCACTTTGAACATTCCTGCCATTAATTTCAATAACACGATCACCATCGCGTAAGCCGCTCAAATCTGCTGGTCCAAGCTTATCAACGTTACCTATAAAGTGACCAGGTTGATCTTTTTTCGTTATCAGGTCGAATCCGAATCCATCGTAATCAGGCCATTTAAATAAATGGCAAAGCCGGGGCTGCAATAGCTGCGATCTTTTACTGCTAATAGAAGTCGTTGACTTTGTCATGTCTTCAATTTACTGCTCCTCTAAGATGAAGAGTACACTTGCATTTTTCATTTATGAAAACGATTAGATAAGTGCAACAATTATTACGCCCACCTCAAGCTCAATTGCGTCGCAGCTAACTATTGTTCTCTAAATCTTCTTTGTACCTGCTGAATTCGGTGGGAGTTCGTATCACAATTGACTTATTAAATTACTTTGAGTGCTGGCAGATAATTCAATTGGAAAACTATTCTATTTAAGCGCTTATCTCGAGAGATAATTGTTTTGCAGAAAACAGCACTTTAACTCTTCAACGAAAAATGAATTTTGCTTCACAAACACCAAAACACGATTGCTGTTATCTGATTTATTTACAATCCATTTTCAGACTTTTTACAGCTTTGATTCAATGAAGATTCGAGAATTATTTGCATCGCAGTTTATCTTAATTTGGCTCAAATCGACGTTATTTGTGTTTAGTAAAAAATATTGCGCTTTTCAAAACAAGGAAAGTTGTTTTCATGAATTAAACTATATATAAAAGTGTCTTTTGTGAAAAGCGTCAGATATATACACTCGAATGACTCTTGTCTACAAGTCGATTAATTTAATTTCTACGCGTTTTGTTTGCTGTTTCGATGATTTTACTGAGACAAGAGCCAAATTCCTCCAAAATTTTCTCTTCGATTTTTTGGTAACTTAATTTAATTCTTTCGCCCTCTTCTGCAGTTGCCAATAAACATTGACACGTTGCTTCCAAAACTTCAGGCGTGATAAAAGAACAATGCAATCTGAAAATCCCGTATGATAGGAAATTTAAATCTAGGCCAATGTTATAAAAATTCGCATTTACCTGTCTTTTCTGTCACCAGTTAGCCTGATTGGCAGTTTTGCGGTGAAATCATTGCCCCATAATTTCGATTTACTCGCAACAGATTGTTGAGCAGATCTAACCTCTGCAGCATCTGCCAAATGCATCAATGTTTTGCGTTCGTAAGAATCTTCATAGTTTTTACAACCATTGCATTTACATAAATCGGAGCACAAAATTTTCGCCTCATAACATTCACAGTAATTTTTCAAACAACCACTTCGCCTGCAATTGCAACCTTTCGTATGTCGTCGTTCAGTTATATCTCCTCTTCCTTTTCCGATCTTCGGATGAAACGCATGAGGATTGCGTTCTAGACATTGTTTAATCGCTTTTTGCCGGTCTTCTTCGTGATCTAAGTTATTTGCGCAATTGATACAGTTACATGAATGACAGAATTCTCCATTGGCAAAACAATCACAATAAAGCTTCAAACATTGAGATTTAGTACAGTTGCATGGTTTCCGTGGTCGATTTGCATCCCCATCAGACTTGGAGCTATTTTTACGAAATTATTGAGATGTTAAAAAATAAAGCGAGTGCAAAATGAACAGTTTGTAAAACTTTTTAAGAAGAAAAAGTTAATAATATGATTTTTTATCTTTCATTAAAACAAAGAATTGGAGACAAGCTTCAAAAAGTTCAAAACATACCCGTTCTGAGCATTTTTAGAACCACTCAAACCAGCTAATATTTGACTTGCTGATGGAGTCGCTGTCTGAGAGGTTAGAGGACTAGGAGCGATCGGAACGAAGCTAGTCCTTTGCTGAACAGCAGTAACCGCAGGAGCAGTTGCGAATGTAACGTGCTTCACGTTACCAGCGGATGTTTCATTTACTTTTCCTTGTAGTTGGTTGACGGAAGAAATCGTTTGATTTTGTCCTTGCAAAAATTGAGCTGGTAACATTATTACAGGAGCACCTCCAGAATTCGTTATGAATGCTGATGGAATTTGGCTCGATGACTGAAGTATACCGGCTGAGTTGTTAGGCGTCGTTGCTTTGACCGTAGAAGCAGCCATAACTATTTTTTGGGATGTGGTCGAAACTACCTGAGCGTTGTTTATGTTTGGTGAAAGCGCGCTCAATGTAGCTACTTTATTCGTCACCTTGCTTGATGTTTGAACACTACTTGATACCGAGACGCTTGAACTCGGCAGAGTCACCAATCGGATTATCTGAAGAGGTTTGACCTCTGATTTTTGTTGCGTTGAATTCGTGACCGGTGTTGTAACAGTTGTTACAGGCTTCGGTCGAACCTGAACCAGTTTGTTTGGTGTCGACGGTTTGATAGGAGAAAAAAGCACGATTGGTTGTGAAGTTGAATTTACCGCCCCAGAAGCAAGAGACTTTTGATTTTCTTGACATTTTACAGGACTTGAAATAAGCAATTGTTGACCAGTCGGTGTTGTCATAATAACTTTACTCATGATGACTCCAGATGAAGTAACAGGAGCAGGAGCGGGAGCTATCGCTAATGGCTTCTTAGCAGGCGCCAATTTAGTGTTGGCGACAACAGGGCGCATTTTTATACTCGAGCCTGGAATGGCAGGTGGCCTGATCGATGTGATGAATTGCGCTAATCCTGATGCTTGATTAGAAACTGGGATTAATATTGAACCTTGATTAGGTTGAATTGGTTTGGTTTTATTTTGCGTAAGAACTGATTTAGTTTTACGAACAGTTTTGCCCGCAGCTCCAGAGCCTGAATCTGCCGAGGCGCCCTTTTCAATAGAAGCGGTAATGCTAACTTCGTTTGCAACATCGCTGAGTACAACTTCTTCTGCAACTTCTACATTGTCCTGTCTGTTTGAATCGAGTGACGTAATGAAACCATCTTCGGTTTCCATTTCTTCTTCTTCCAAAGTAATTTCATTCGACATTTTGTTTGAATTCTATTAATCAAAGTTGTCAAAAATATAAACGAGCGCTTAGAATAAACTTTTCAGAAAGTAAATCGGAACTCGGATTTCAATAATCACAATTCTGCGGAAAAAAATTATTTAAAATCGAAAGAGAAGTCAATTAAAAACCGAAAACTGAAACCAATAACAATTTCGAGACAACCGTTTAACAAATTAATGATCATTTTAATGCAGCAAAAAGTGCACTCGAGTTTTTCGTTGTTTCGATAGGTGCTCAAAGCAAAAAGAGTGCGAACGAAATAAATTTGAAGCGAAGTTTGAAAGCGAAAAGCAACGAAATAAATGAAGGAAACAGTTGTCAACGATTGATATCGGAATTCAGTCGTCATTTCGAATAGAATTCGCGAAACTTACCGAAAGTGAATTCAAAGTGAGTTTGGATCGCACGCGTTTTACATTGCGGTGAATTGCTTTTTCCGAAAACGCGAACAAATAGTGAAATGTAATGAAAAGAAAGTGTAAATCGAACGTGAGACAAAAACGCGCCTCTTTTCAAAAAATTACAACTTTTACGAAAATGGCTCCTCTTTCAGCGACGGTTCTCGAGGGGCCGTTCTCTGCTCTCGCCGCTTGCCGCGTTTGTCGTCGCCGCTTAATTGCCATTTCGAGTTCGCTTTGTTTTCATTTTTCGAATTCCTGTTTTCATCTCGATTCACTGCTCATTTCACGGTCAAATTCACGGCCGATTGCATTAGCCGATTCTCTATTCACAAACACACACTCGCTTCGATTCGTGTTTACTTTAATTTCAACTTTCAATCAATGTTTCACATCGTTATCATTTCGCTGTGTTTGGCACGCATTCTTACACATTTACATTCTCACCTGATTTACAAATTACGGATTATCAAATCAGGGTAGCATAAACTACAATTTTAAACGTTCGATCTCATTTCCTTTCGACACTTATTAAGTAATTTAAATAAAAACTTAATTTTTTAAAAGCTAAACAAACTTTTTGTGTCATTTATCCTAGATTAATTGGCTGAGTTTTTACTTGTAAATCAACTGATTTTTGCCATTTGAATATTATTTTGAACTCAAAAGCAAGAAATCTTTAATTCAAATAACATCATCTTCTAAAAATTAAAACTCAGATATAATAGCAAGCAGATATCGGAATTTCAAAAAGTTCTAAAATTTATTTGAAAGTATTCTCGCTTCAATTTTCATTTAAAGATTTGCAAATTTTTTCAGTTTTTACTTAAATGATGATCAAAATTAGTTTGACAGGACTTTCAAGAACTTAATCAAAAAATGAGATGTTAATTTTGAATTTGTTTCATTAATTTGCTTTGCCAATTTTGCTTTATTTTTTCACATATTAAACCATAAGCTATATAATGAAAATCATTAATTTATTTAAGAATTGCGGAAATTTGTTAATAACAGAATTAAACTGATTGCAAACTAAGAATTATGCGAAGCCTAAATTTTATTGATAAGTCAAATCTTACTTTCATTTGTTATTAAATTACTGTTGATAAAAAAACGAATCATGACCTTAAAATCTACTTTGCTTCGTTGCTTCTTGTTATTTTCAAGGCACAACATAAAGATTTGAATGAACATGAAAATTTTTATCGGACGTATTTTAAATAACTTGAACAATTTGCATTTGTTTATTCAGCCATTTGTTAAAAAAGGTAAATTTAAGAATGGCAGTAATCAAATATAATAAAATTAATTCAATCTGATTGACAGTTTAGAAAGTATCTTTCTATGTGCTCTTTGAATATAAATATCAAGCAAACCTTTGATGTTTGAAAGTTTGAAAAATTTTGAAACTAAAAAAACTTGTTTACTAAAATGTTAATTTTTCATATTTCTCTTAACTTTTTAAGAAATTTTCATTTGATATCTTTTAAACGAATCTTAAAATGTGCTGAAATTGTGAAATAAAACGAAATTATTTTGAACTGAAGTTTTTTGCCTTTTTAAAAATCTTATCACATAAATTTTAATTCTTCGTAACTTCGAGATGGACCATGGGCTAAATATGGGCTAAAAATTCAGGTTTGGCCCGATCACATTAAACCCAATCTCGCCCTAGCCTGAAAAATCTCGAACTCGCTTGGGACTTAAAAGGCAAAATCTTTATTGAGAAATTTAATTGATGATTTATTATGTGTTTTTTTTTGTTTTAGTATCAAGGGTTCGTACTTTAACTTTATTGGTAAAATTATGAGACATAGTGTCCTTAGCAATTGAAAGAATTATAATTTAAAAATTGCAACCATTTCATAACGCAACAATGCAATTGATACTTTCAGGTTCAATGAAAGCTTTTTAGGATGATGGTCAGAAGCCGGCAAGCCCAAGCTTTTCATCGGGTTCCCTGCATTGGCCCGGGCCTTATTTCTTGTTCTAACTTGGACGACTTTCGATGAAAAATTGGGAAAAATTTAAATGTCAATTTTAAATGACAATTAAATGTAAATTCATTTAATTTTCGTTTATTTTGATTTGTTCAATTTAATAATTAACAGATGGTGTGCTCATCATAATGTATAAGAACAACTTTAATTCGCATGTGCAAATGGGAAATGATTTGAACTTCGAGAACAAATTAATTTGCAAGAGGTCGTATAGCGCAAACTATTTAAGAACAGTTCTTTTAACACACAACCAGTTCGCTTTCCAACTTTTAATGGATCAAAATGTCAGACCTCTATGGCTTCCAAAAGAAACAGCATAATGTTACAATAATATCCTATACTTCTTGTGCGACTGCTTTATATATTGATTTGACTAATCTCAGGGTAGCAAATAAGCCTAAGTTTAATTATTCTTACATTAACGATGGCACTCTAAGTGACTTTTGATTGTTAAACAACAATAAAAGAGTTACAATTAAAATACGAATTTCCTCATAATAATTTTGCATTCATTTATTTAATTTTCGAATGGAGTTATGTGTATTGAGTTATCAAATTGAGAATTTGTTTAAACAAGTTTAAATTGTGGTGAAACTTTGAAAAAACTTGAATAATTTTTGTCGGATATGATAAGATTGCTCCTTATCAAATTTATTTCATAAATTGTATTACCCTGACTTTTCGAAAAAACAAAAACTCATTTTGTCAAAAATGATTTCATTTTACCAATTAATAATCTCCAATTTAACACCACCTCTTCAGAGAGTTTTGTAAAGTTTCTCGCTTTTATTTTTGTTTAGAGATTTCTTTGCACCTAAAACCTTATTGATCAAAATTAGTTTTACACGAGATTTTAACGCGATGTTTGACATTTTTAACGCATTATTTTATTGATATTTTGAGTAGTTAAAGTACATAAATGCATCATATTTTTTTTCATCGCATAAAAGTCTTAAATCTAAAAACAAATTAAGGAAAAGTAAACTAAGTTCATTTTTAATCAAACCCTTCAAACAATGTAAATTTTGTTATAGATCAACTCTTTCTCATTCGTCGTATGTTTGAGGAGCTTACTGGTCTAAAAATTGATTTTTTTCATAGCCTTAATATTCTTGAGATCATATATAGGTTATTTGATGACAATTCGTGTCAGGAAACAAGTGATATTTTCAATCGATGAATATGAAAATATTCTTTTTATGTCAGGATAATTTTTCTAAAAACATACTTCAGTTTTTAATGAGAAAAATAATGAAAAGTAAGAAATAATAAGCATAATAAAAAATCGATGAAGTAACGCTGTTTAGATTGTTTGAGTGCAATATCCAGTCACTGGGCATTAACCTCGCTGAATAAGAACAATTTATCAGAGAACTCTTTTGCGAGCAAAGTCACAAAAAGCAAATGTGGTTTTGTAAACAAAACAAGCAGAAAGTCTATGAAAAAGTTTTTTATTTGCATTTACAAAGTCTAAAAACCTTGGTAAATCAAGGGACATGTTTTTAAATAACAATGTCTTAATCTAATGCAACTCAAGAAAAAGTAGTTCAATGAAAAAAACAATGGAAAAAGGACATTAGTATAACAGAAAAGTGTGTTCAATCAATATTCTTTCGCCACTTTTTTGTCCATTAATATTCGTCAAAAAAAGAACACAAAAACACTTTGTATTTGCGTGGAAACGGAAATCTTTCCGTATCACCAGTGCCACTTTGTTTTGTTTACGGAGTCTACTAGAAAATATATCATATTTGACTGTTATACGGCGGTCGAACACGTCGTGTTTAGAAAAAAGCGATTTCAACACGGAAAACAAAAGTTTGAAAGGGTCTTTGAACTTTAAATGAAACTTTTTGCAAAATAAACTTCTCAATACTCTATACTTTCAGTTTCATCTCACTGAGAGTGGCCATTGTGTGGATATTGAGTGGTAAAACTGGGAAGAAATAGATTTGGGTGCTAACAATTTAGTGAAAAATGAGCAAGCAACAAGACGTTGAACAAACTCCAGATTTAACAGATCTAAGTCGTTTCAAACGTAAACGTAGCCCATGTGCTGAATTCGTCCGCGGTCTCGTGTTTATCTTTTGTGGTTTCCTTTTCGCGTGTCAAACAACTTTACTCGTCAGTCATTACTTCTCGTACCCAACTACAATCGTAACCAAATTGAACCGTACAAATATTGTCACTATACCGGCGATTTCACTTTGCTTTCCGTTTGACGGACATAATTTGCAGGCATTGAATGCGAATGAATTATTCAAGAAGAACTTCGTCGAAGGGATTAAATCATCGATTTCAATCAAATGTCGTCTGCTTATGCCTACCCTTACCAAAAATTCCTTCCGAGAAACACGAAGTCCAATACATTGTGCCGATGTATCGCCCGTTGTTCAAAGTATAAATTATGGTCAGTCACAGAAATGCTTTACTTACTTCAGTAGAATGTCCAGAACGATGGAAGAAAGTGAATTCCAGGTTTGTTTTATTTTTCAATAAGAATTTTCATATTTTGTTTGTTTTGAGTAAAGGTTCGTAAAGATCAAACTCAATCGATTCATGGTGCTTTTGGTGATTTGGTTAGCATTGAAATAGATTTTCCCGAGTCTGTAAACGATCAATTTTACGAAGACAGAGAAGCAACTCTTATAATTCATCAGGCGAACGAGTTGCCGAATTTCAATCAAAAGCTATCAAAAATTAAACCAGGACAAGATTATATCATATCGTTTTCGAAAATTACAGAGAAGAGAATGCAGCCACCATTTCGACCAGGATGCAAAGCTTACAATTCGAGGGTTAGAGACGCGGAATCAAAATATTACATCAGTTCTAGACGTGAATGCGTTAATAGCTGCATAATTAGATTATATCGAGAGTATTGTCAGTGCTTGCCCTCAAATTTGAACATTCATCGCGATTTGATTTACAGTTCTGATGCATTCTGCGGAGAGGTGCAATGTTCTTCTCTCAGCGATGAAGATACTGAGAAATGTCGGAGACTATCGCGATGTTATCCAAGTTGTGTGGAAGATTCATATGAATTCATTACAGAAGCCTCCTCATCAGCAACAGCTCCTAATTATGGCCCTAACTTTGGGAACAGGAAACCTGGATTAAGCGATATCGCCAATGCTCTTACAAAGACTTATATAATCGTACGAAAATCATCTATGCCAGATGTACTCTATGAGCATCAACCTCATCTTGAGTACATAGAATTCGTATTTCAGGTGCTCACCCTCGCTTGCGTATGGCTTGGAATCTCAGTATTTGCATTGATCTGGAAACCACTTTATCTCATAGGAAAACTTTTCAATAAATTGTGGTGTTGGCCAAAGAAACAGACCGTTCCTATGATTGATATTATGAGCTAAAAGCAGTCTATCGACAAAGTTATACTAGTTGGTTTATCTTTCATTAGTCAACTTTTAATGGCTGATTTATCACTTTATTATGATACAAAATTGTTTATATTGTTTCAATATAATTAAAAAAGTTTTGGTACACTTAAGCAATGAAAAACAGTTTAGCGGATCTTTTTCAATCAATGCACAGAAATCACTTGCAATGAATTGTAACAATGCGTTTCAATGAATTTTAAAAACATTTTTCTGATAATGTTTGAAAAATGTTAAGCAAGTTGCATTTTACTGAAACCATTAATAAGAAAGAGTTCTCTTGCACTTAGTGATTTGCAAAATTATTTACGTATAACTTTAAATAAAAATGTTTTACTTCTTTGAAAAATTGAAAGTAAGCTCTTTAATTCAGAAAAGTCACTAAGTCCATTTAAGCTTCAAATACACGAAAGAAGTAATAGCATTAAAGTCTTAATTTAAGACTCTTAATCTCTGCATCAATTTTATTTATAAACACGAAATGTTAAATCTTAAACTAAACAATGTTCAACTTGTCAATTAATGTAGAAGTAAAAGTTGTTAAAAAATTCTAAAACTTATTAAAAATTTTACCTATAATTCTCTGATTCTATGATTATTTCCTCTCTTCCAGTCCTTCTCCGAAACAACCATTTTTATGTTCGACCACAAATGCACATATCCAATTCACACCTCTGAATTAAGCCTGAAAATGTGAAATTTCATTTCAGAGATAGCCTAATCCTTAGCTAAATAAAATTTTCAGAAAAACACTTGTCAAAGATTCTTAGGTATTAGCATAAAAGGAGTGACAGACAAATCGAAAACACAAGCGTTCCGATCACACTAAAATCAATCAATCACACTAAAAAGTTAATCTGAAGTTCAGATTCTGAACATAGGCAATGTACAATTTTTTGTTTACAACTAATATTTTTTGTTTTTTCAATTGCAGGTCTAAATCTCAACTAATTCTCACACGATTAGTTTTTTATGAAAGTACTCTTCAACTTCTATCTTATAAAAAAATGTCACATAATTCTGTATCAAAGCACTGAAAAAATGCTTTTAAAATGTTTTAACATTAATAATTATAGAGATAAAAAATATAAAAATGGATGCCAAATATAATATAAATTTAAAAAATCTAAATTTTAAAGCAAGCAGACTAGATTTTTAATTTTTCAATAATTTTTTACATTAAATATTTCAAATTAGCTGCATAAAATAAAGCATACATTTGCTTTTCAAAATCGATCTTAAATTTAAACATTTAAAAATTTTAAAATAAAACTTTTTTAAAGATGCTAATTTTAGCAATTTTGTATACTTTTTCGCCGAATCTTATTACAATGGTTAATTAATGCCGAGAATGTTTATTTTTTTTTATAGAAATGTTTACTCAAAATATGCATCCAAGGTTTCTCACTAACTTTAGTTGAAACGTTATTCTAAACTTCGCTGCTTTATTCGCAATTGTACCGTTTCCTCAAAAACAAATAATTCTTTGTTATGCAGTAGAGGCAACTTTGTATTTATCAGAGGTTTCATAACATATAAAAGTGGCAATATACAAAGTGAACATTTTTTATCAGAGGTTTCGTAACTTTTTGCAATAAACTTTTTCTGATGTAGGATGAAACTGAGGTGATTAATGCTTCAAGAATTTACAGAGGCTATTAGTGAAGTAAACGTCGATGTATTATTGGTTGAGAACGGAGTTAAATAGAAATCAGCATGATCAGAAGAAAATAAGCACTTCAGAAGCAAAAATTTTACATTTAAGAATTATATGATTAGCTTTGCATTTGACTGATTCTCTGAATCAACAATTTATTGAGTTACAAAATAAGTTTTGATCTATAATTTTATGAAAATCGGAATGCCTTCACAACTAAAATGTGCTTAATTATGCGTTATAGTTAGAAGAATTTTTCCATCATCACATTTATTGAGTGAAATAATTACGGAAAATATATTCAATGAGACAGTTGTTAAAAATTTAATGATTGATTCAATTTTTAAGCATCAATCATTAAATTTTTAGCGACTGTCTCATTGAAAATATTTTTCAGAACTACTTACTTACATACTGACAATATGTATTTGTGTGAGGTGAACTTAGTATGATGACTTATATTTCAAAAAAGAGCCATGAATTTAAATACAGTGCATTGTTTAGCGATTCACATTTGGAATAGCGCGAGCAACAAAAAAGTCGATGTATGACATAACATGTCGCAATATTCGCGGAAAGGCTATGAACATTTCGCTTGAAATTGATGCGAGCTTTTTACCGTTCAAAAACATACGATTTTTTTGTGTTAGTCAATTGTAAAGAATTGAAAACATTCTCATTTCTTCAATGTTAATATTCATCATTTTGAAAAATACATCCTGTGGTAACCCTCGCCTACGAGTGTTTTAACTCGCTACTACTGAACAGGAACGACACATCCTTTTCACGCCTTTCAAATTAAGATACACTTGTGCTAATTTATATTCCATCGTAAAACGAGTGATTCATTTTTACTTTTAATAACCTACACTTTCATGAAAACATCAATATTTTGATTGAATGTCGCTTTCCTCCCGCTATGTTTCTCATCTATTTATGTGCAGTGTTTTGTTTCGCACTTTTCAAAGTGTAAATTGACTTTGAAACTCACTTCTTAAATCGATACGCGTAAAATGCGTATTTTTCTCGCTCTAATTCTTGCTTTAGTAATCATCAGTATCCAATGTGATTTATCTAAAAGTGAAAGCGATCTCGTCGCTAAGCTATCATGTAGAGTAAGTTTTTTTCGCTAAAAAAATTAAATTCTAAACTTGATCTCAATTGAAATTAAAGAGAGGTGAAACACGGCTTTTTCACTACGATAGCAGAACCAAACTATGGGGTGCATCAGATGAGGAAGTAAAACTTTCTGCGTTCGTCGGAGTTCATTGCATGGGCAAAGAATCAAACAATGGCGATGCGCTAAAATATTTGGTTCAAGTGACTAGAATTGAACCTCGTGTTTCTTACGATCGGTAATTTGCTCTTATCAAGTCCAGCGTAAGTTTTCACTTGTTTTTAATTGCTAGAAATGCATTCAAAGCGTCTAAAATAAAAGCAAAATCGCGAACGCGGAGAGGTGCAGAGGAATGGTTTAAAAATGCGTGGGGTAAAGTGAAAAACTTTTTCGTCGATCTATTCCGAAAGAGAGGCAGACGCTCAAACGATGAGCCCAGATTTGATATGGAATTCGACGATGAAACAATCACGACAACAAGCAAGTGTCGACCGAAAACGGAATCAAACAAGTGGAAAGGACTCGAAATAGAAGGAAAGAGGCAGAAGAGAGAAGAGAAAAAATATGTGTACGATGAAATGTTCGAATTGCCATTTGAGTTCTTGCAATTGCCCGACGGTACAGTGGAAGAGATTCGATTTAGTGACCGAGAAAAGGATGAAAGTGTAAAAAACTTCAAAAAACACATCGCCGATACTTTTGCTACTCAATTGAATCGACGCAAAACAGAAGTGATGGAAAAGAGTCCAGTTGGAGAACATAAATCGCATTATATCTTTGGTGCTGAAGGAATGGAGAGGTTGAAAGAGGCTGATGCCAGCTTTGCGAGATTGCTTTCTTTGATTTTTCGTAAACGTGGACAGAGCCAATCCTCTTCAGATGTGAGAATAGTCCGTGACATTTCCGAGCGTGATATGGTCAAAGTCGGCTCAGGCGATGGAATCATTCACGATCCTTCTAGATTGAATTTGAAAATAAAACAAATTCAACAAATAAGTGGAGGTCACATGACGACAACGGGTAATTTTTTTACGCTTCTCTTAACATTTATTCAATGTCATTAGTTTAATTATCTCTTTCTTAAAAAAAGCTGGGCACCTCTCTCTGAATTTAATGGCTCAGGAAAATGAGAGCAGAATGAAACGAGAAGTTTCGGGCAGTGATATTGGCGATTACTTAAAAGTGAATACTCAGTATTCAATGAAAGTATGTGAAAATTTCAGTAACTATCATCGAATAGCGTATTTGTTATTTTCAATAAATAATAGCTGCTCACTCGATTGACAAAGCGTGAAGCTGATCTCAGCGAGCAATTGAAACGCTTGACAGAAACTGAATCGAAAATGAATTTTATCAGCGAGTCGTTGGTAGCAACTTCCCAAAAAGGTTTTTTCGTAATTTAAACATAGATCGTAGATTTATAAAAATTTATTTTAGGAAATATTGCTAGAGAAAGGTTGACTTCATTGCGCGATCAATTGGCATCTGCTTTGAAACCTTCAGCTGCAATAGAAAAAGAGTTTTTAACATCAGTTAACAATCACAAAAGTGAAAGTATCAAAATTTTAATTTTTTAACTAAAATTCATTGTAATCTTTATTTGTTAGATTTCAACAAATTAATCGAAGTCCTCGATTTAGAGGAAGAACTTAATGAAACGACAAAAGTCGATTCTTTTGCGAGCATCATACGAAGCTCAGTCAAATATGAAGATCTCAGAAACCTTTGCGGTGCAGAAAATAATTCAAAACTGTCATCATGCAAAGATCTAATCACTATACTGCTCAAAGCGAGTAGCAGAGAAACCGTTCAATTTTTATTAAACTCATTTCAATATCAGCAAAAACAAATTAAACAAGAAATCCTCAAACTTTTGGTGCAAACTAATAATCCCGATGCTTTTCTTATTTTCGATCTCTTGAATCAATTTCATACCGAAAGTGACATAGAATACAAAGGTTCGTTGATCACAATAATCACAGTAATTGCTTCGAAACCAAGCGTAAACAAATCGATTCGTAGTATGATGGCTAAAGAGTTGATTGTTGAATTGCAAGAGACAAAATGCACGGAGAATGATTTGTCATTAGATCTTTTAGAAGCAGCAGGAAATCTTGGTCACGAGGCGACTGTTTTAAAATCTATAGAAATTTCACGAAAGTGCAACAATTCATTGAGCCATCAACTTGCTGTCGTAGATTCGCTTCGAAAACTTATTAAAAACAAAGATGTACAGAATTGGTTCGCACATTTGATTGAAGATGATAAAGTTCGGTGCGAATTGAAAAAAACTGTGATTACAACTTTAATCGAAAACATTGATGAAAATGATTCATCTCTTAACAGTTGGCCTAAATTTGGCTTCAACAAGTTCGATGAAACTTTGGTTGAAAATGTGATCACAACTCAGAAGAATCACGAATGCATAATCAAAAAAGCAGAAGAGTACTTTTCAAGGAAAATCGGAGATAAGTCAAAACAAACTTTAGAGGCTCTTAAATTTTTCGAGAAATATCGTAAAAAGCGAGCAGCTTACGAAGGGTTTTGGGACGATGCTTGGTGTGAAGAGAAAGTGAATGAAAAGAAGCCTAGCTTCACTTATAATAACATTCCTGTTGTAAGCGATGATTCTGCTCGTTTGGAAAGAGCGGAAGAGTTTAACGTTTCAGCGGCTTCGGACAAATATTGGAGAAGGAAGCGTTGTAAAGCCTATCGTTACTTCGGTCCAAGGCAGGCCAGAGCTCATTTAAAAGCAGACCTAATCGCTGATGCAATTGGATCCGAACAAAAACCCGACTACAAATTACTAATGCAGTTTTCGATCGGCACACATTTTCTCGGAAAAGATATTGACATAGGAAAGATTTTTGTGTATCAGAAGAAGGAAATGTCGCGTGCATATATAAATGTACAAAAAATGCTGATTGCTTGAAACTGATTTTGATCTTGTTTTTCAGGTTCTCGGTAGAACTTTTGCTGCTGCAAGTAGAAAAAGCTGCGATTCTGAATCTATTGAACCTTATAAATACAGTATTCACGTTCCTCTTTATGACTTTAATATTTGGATAGTTCAAGTCTCGTTAGGACTCCGTTTAGACAGTGAGATGGGTTTCTCACAAGCATCCTGCAAAGCAAGATCTCTTAATGATGAGAATATTATTATTTCTCCAGAAGCAACAGTAAAAGCGGCCGGTGAAGCATCAGGAAAAGTGTTGATATTTCGAGGTGGAACCGATATCGGCGGAGAATTTAATTACTTTTCAGAAGTGAAGTTTGATCCTGAACCAGGATTCTGCTTATCTGTCTCAAACGGTCATAATCCAATGAGTTTGAGCGTGCAGCCTTGGTTTGAGGTAAGTCTTAAATTTTTCTGCAAATGTAGATTATATGAAATACACTTTAACAGCATTGGGATATAATGTGCAATGATTGGAGTGAAAGAACAGTTTTCAAACCAAAGAATCTCAACTGGGAGCTGAAAGGACAGGAGAAAACTCCTTGGATCCAAAATCAGTGTCTGCTCACAAACCCAAAGCAAACAAGTTTTATCAATCCATAAGGCTTTACATTTATTAACATTAGTTCTTTTTGTATTAGCATTTAATTTAACATTTGTGCGTAATGACTGTTGTGTGTTAACTTTCTGTGTATAAATGTGTGTAATTTAATCCGCTCTTTTAATAAATCACATTTACAAAATGGGAGGTTTTTATCTTTCACATTTGAGTTGATAGAGCGTTTGCAAACCGTAAAAAACAGTTTGTTTCATAAAAATGAAAATTAAACTCCTAATTTTTAGTTGTTTGTTCAGTAAGTTTAATAATTAACTTAAGAAATTTTAAAACTTTCAATTTCAGCGGCGATCAACTCATTAACAAAACATAAAATCTGGATTTCAAATTATGTTTACAGCGACAAGAACAACTGGTTTCCGCAAAGTTTACCCTGTTCAAAAGATCGTATCTATTTTCCTGAAAATAGCGTCATTTATGTTGATTCAACTATGGAAGCATCCCAAATCGTGAGTGCGAATCTGCGCTTCACTCGATGTTGATTTTTTTTTAAATTAAGATCTTGCCTAAAAATGGTGAGTTGATTTTCAACAGCGGAGTCGAGTTTCATTTATTCGATAAGCAAACAGAACAAAGCGATCGATTTATAGGAAGAGGTTAGTTTTTCATCGAAAACTTTGTCACCATTTCTTTCGTTAGATTTGAAATTTGTTTTGGAAGCAAAGAGCTGGTTTGATCCGAGCAATTGGAATCAAACACTTGAAGAGAAAATTCTGAGTGGGCGTTCAACGGAAAATCCAATACCACACTCAGATAGAATACCATGTTTTTACGACAACGTTATTTTTCCAAAAGGATCAAGTTTCAAAGTTGATTTGTCGTTTTCTGACGACGCTTACGTTAAATCGCTCGAAATCAATGGCAAGCTATACGACACCGATTCTTTCCGCCGTTTAGTTCAATCAAACATTGGAAAGTATTTGTTCAACATTTCAAACGGACATCAACTAATTATTGATGCATCAAAAGCGGAAAGCGAGTGCAAAGAAATATCAGGATGCAAATGTAATAATGATGAACATAACATCATGCAAATGATTTGCTCATTTGAAGAACCGCAATGTCCTAAAATTTCTTGCTATAATCCGATAAAGCCGATTGGACATTGCTGTCAAATTTGTGGTGCGTTGATAACAATGGAGCATCAAAAATCATTTAACTATAAGTTACTCGAAGCTTTTTTCTACGCATATAAAACCGACAAAAATAACTTCAAAGATGTATTAGTCTACATTTCTAAACTGAAAGACAATAAAATTCAGGCAGTTCTTGTTGATGGCGAAAGCGAAAGCGAGCAAGCAAATGAAATGGCGAAAGCAATCACGGAATATCTTCGCGAAGGTAAAGTATAGATACTATTCAATACAATTATGGTTACACTCTTCGTCTATTAATTTTACTTTTTGAATATGTTTCAGACTCGAAAGAAAATCAACCTCACGTCTACATGCTAAAGTCGATTGATCTCGTTTACAGCACTCGTTCCCAAGCTTTAGGAACAAAAATTGGAATCGTCTTCTTGATTTTATTCTTGAGTATTTTATTCTTTGGATCAATGGTTGGAGCTTTTTATTTGATTAAGCAAAAAACTTCATTCTTGCCTAGCTCAGCATTCACTTTTGTTCGCTTTGGTGGCATTGATAGCGACGATAAGATTGAATTGACATTGGGCAAAGCCGAAGGCGAAGCAGTCGATGAAGAGCGAGGAGTGCGACCGAGGTACTCGAAGAAAGAAGGCATAGTTCTTTCTTCGGAAGCGTGCTTATTTGCTGTTGCTGAGCAAGCATCGAACTCTTTCGAGAATCCTCTATTTGGAAAAGTTGACACCGAAGAATCGATTTGCGAACACGAAACGAACTCTTCTTCCAAAGATGAAAATCTTTTGATTGACGTTCCATTTGACGATAAATTGATAAACGAAGATTGAGAATTTTTTAGATTTATCTCACTTAACGCTCGAGAAACTAATTTTGATTCTTTTAACTCTTTTAAATAAAAAATTTAATTGTTTCACGCATTCGAACTTGTCATATTTAAGACATAAAATGATTATTTTTTGCTGAAATTGCTTTGTCTGTTATCTACTTTAGAGTTTGCAATTCGTGCTTTTGCAATTCGTAGATGAAGACAGAGTTATATTGTTTTGAAGTGATAAAATTTGAGCATCCTTGATGCGAATTCGACGCTAAGCTTTGAATAAACTTTCCTTTGCATCATTTTCCTTGAAAAGCACTGATTGCGTAAATAACTTTAAAGTGAGATCTCGAAATTGATATTGTTTATCTGCTTTTTTTTACGAATTTCGCTGGACATAAGATTCGGTCAATATTCGAACATCGTTTCAAAAACTGATTTTTATAATTTTTAAAAAATTTAATGCCCAATATAATTTATCATTCATAGGACTAGGTTAACAATATGAATTAATAATGATGCAAAATTTCGGCCACAAAGTTGTTTTATCTTATCCAGAGAAACAGGAAAATTCAATGAAAATAATTTTTTAAGTTAGTACTATGCTATAAGTTGAACTCAATCAGCTGATAATATTCAATTTCTTTCAATGGTTTTTGCAGTTTTGTTTTAAAATTTGATTAAATGATCCGATAGAATGTATGGTAATGTTAAGTGAAATCCAAGGTGATCGTGTGTAGATTTAGAGAGTGTGTGAAAATTTGAAATTAAAACGTCTTTTTGTCAAAGCATTGAAAATAAACAGTGTTAGAATGAAGATGAAATGATGCCTTCCTGCTGTGTTTTTCCTTTTGTTATTTACACTTCGTTGTTTTGAGTGTTTTTTTGCTTAGACTCAAATGACTCGTTTTTAATGTCCTCAAGTTTGTTTTAAAGAAACTTTGTGTAAATAAATCTTGAGATGAAAGCAAAAATAATTTTCTGATTGGATTGAATTATAAAACAATCATACATTGGTCCTTAAAAAAATTAATTATGTCCCCTTTTTCAAAGTTAGATGATAAGAACCTTTGTTTAAAATTTGTTTGAGATTTTGAATACTTTACTTTTATGAGAATGTAAGAAATATTTTCACATTTTATCTACCTCATAAACCTTCTGTTTAATTTTGGTCGCTGTGCACTAAGAACCAGAATTTTAGAGTAATAAAATATGACTTCTCAAAATTAAAAATTTTATTTTAGAGTGCAATACTGCAGATTTTCACGAGATTTTCACATTTTTTAAAAATTAAACACTTGTCTATTTACATTTAAAAATGTATAAAAATCACTAAACAACAAGACGAAAAGGTCGAAAAAGCAAGGCGATTATACATCACACCGTTTACACATTTGATTCATTTAATCATCGGATGATTAGTTGTGTGGCATTTATCAAATCACAAGCATTGAAGTGCAATCTACAAAAAACACTCGACGAAAGATTAAATTTGTATTTTGACCACAAATGTAAGCGTGATGCAATTTTTTTTTCGAAACTTAACTCATGAATCTAACGTTACCCTTAAATACATTTTCTTTATTTTTAATGTCAACTATTGAGAAATTTATAAACAATTTTTTAACACTGATGGACAATGCCAAATCGTGGCAAGTATCACATAAAACTTGGTTATTAGAACTCTAGTGAATTTATAACCAGCCATTAATCAATAAATATGATTTAAAAAATTTTTGAGTGTCACTTGTTAATAGGTTTACAAAAGAAAATTTAATTTGAGTGGTAGAAAAAATTTGAAAACTAATTTGTTACATTAGAAGTATAAATAAATCACTTCAACAAAACAAATCTTATTGAATATCATTAGTATTTTTATGATTAGTGTGATCGTGATTATTTTCCTTTCTACTAATTTTTCGACTGTAAAAACTTTGCACTTTCGCTTTGAGATCAGGTTTCACTCTTTGTCTTTTCAATTGGCCATCCCAATCAAGATCAATTAAACCACCCTGTTTTGCAATAGCCGATTTCACTCGATTAGCAAAATCTACTGCATTTTCGCCTTCTTCTTTTGTCATCGGAGGCAAATACCAGATGTCCAAAACAATAGCCCAACTTGACATCATCATCATCAAGTATGTAAAGAAGCCATATTTTGATGAGTCCCAAAACGAATCTCCGAAAATATGATTATACTTTACAGCGACTGGATATACAACATCCACTCCTTCAAAACTACCTTTTTTAAACATCATAACGGCAGAATTGTTGATACATGTTCCTTCCGGAAAAATAAGTATTGGCAATTTGTTCGGATCTCTAACGTGAGCTTGGATTCTAGAAGCAACAAGCTGACGATCACGAACTTCGAAGCGATCAAAAAATATGTGGCTTGTTGCGCGACTGAGAGCTCTTTCCATCACACCTAAGAATCCACCATGTAATTGGCCGACCAAAGCATATGCATTATCAGTATGAAGAAAAACAGCGTCAACTGGCGAAGTATGATTGGCGACACAAAGAGACCCTTGCTTTGGCTTATATTTAGTATTGTGAAAGTTAATCACAGCAGAAACACTTCGAGAGAGAATTCGAAAAGCCGTAATTGATACATGGCGGTAAATGGAGCGCTTCAGTTTGCCTTCAGGTAACATTCCGACAGCTGCACATGTTACGATCAGATAAACCATTCCAATAAAAAGGAAAACACAGCGGATCGGGAATAATATACCAAAACGAAATAGCCAACCGCATAACCAAATCACCGTCAGTCGAAAAGAGACAAAATGATAGTTTTTATTAGTACGTGTCAATAAGTTCCAAGTTTGAAGTTCTTCGGCCGAGAAACGTTTGGTTACTTCGTCATCAATGATAGCTTTAACGCCTCTACGAATGAACTCGAACGCATCGGAAAGCTCAAATTCGTGAGTGCTTTCTTCATCTTCGGTTGGGAACTTCATTATTCCTTTCTCGATATTTGAATACTTGTAGTCTAATTGAGAAGAAAGTTTCTCGTCATCAGAAGAATCATCGTAAACATTTCGCAATCGAACCAATCGAGCTTTTCTGGCTTTTTTGGCGATCGCTTGACGACAAAACTAAAACAAAAGAAATAATATGATATATTAATCAAAGCAGTAAAAAATCGAGAAGTGATTAATTGTGATCGCTTTGAAGGGCAATATATGAAAATATGTAAAAATTGTGGTTTTCCATATATTTGATATTAGATGGAAGCGATCACGCGTTGAATGCATGCAGCGTATAAAAACACAATTTGAGCGAATACAAACCTCAAATATTCGCAATAAATATTGAACGTAAATTCTGTGCACACCGCAATCGATGCCAAAAGTAGCGATAATGACGAGAATCAAACCGATGAGGAATGCAAATGGCAATACTCCTTTCACGTAAAAGAGGAACAATGCGCTTAATAACGAGTTCATTTCGCTGAATTTGTTCACTTTAAATTTCGATTCACAATTCGTTCGAATTCGAGCGCATCATTCGTGTTGGCTGCGTTCGCCTTTTAGAGATCGCTTTGCTTCGCCGAAAAACAAATTTGTTTCCGAAATGCAACGCGAATTCTCTTTCCTCAACGTTTGAGTCGACAACTTATCGACGCTTCACTTTTTGCCTTTTTCATTCGCTTTTCTTCACTATTTTAAGCCACACTTTGTGGGCGGAGTCAAGCATCACTCGTTTGCGCGTTCATTCGTTTGCGTTTCGCTTTAAGTGAATGTAAATTTAAATCGTGCGATTTAAAGGTCGAGAAAACATTTCGAGCATTGTCTTGTCCCACTTTTTTCTCATCTTTTTCGTTAAATCAATGTTTTCTGCCTTTTCATTTCAAATGCGATTGTTTCTCATTCTATCAATACAACAGTGTATAATGTGCTGCTCTCTTTTGAAACCTCAATCAGTTTAAGATTTTTTGCTTACGTTGTTAAAGCGGCGCGAGTCTTAAAAAGCGCTCATTCGATAAACACTGAAACGTTTTTTAAAAATAAAACACGTTTCGCACAAACAAAAATTTTTATGTTGCAATTTACTCGTAGATGATAAGAATCTTTGTTTAATTAATATTGTTTCTCAACATACGAATTTTCCCCCTTTTTAAGTGACACTTTCTTTAAAACAATGTGAATATTTAATGATGTCACACACGTTTGATTATTTTGCTGAAATGAGTAAACAAATAATTCATAAAAGTTTTACTTATAAATATACTTTGATTTGACTCACAAGGAAAGGTTTTTAGGTGCCATTCACCAAAATTGATGGAATTTACAAATAATTATCAAAAAACTAAAAGCAGGAGTGATGATGATTTGGAAAAAGATTATCACTCCTGCATTTAGTCGCGATAAAACCGTGTTTAAATTTCAAAGATAGGAATAAATATTAAAATAAAATAAAGATAAGCATGAGAAGCTCGGTGCTTCAGAGATAACCTACCGAGCTTTTACCATAAAGATGTTGAGTTCAAATCCTATTAACTCATATTAAATTTTGCTTTATGTAATAAATAAGTAGATTCAAAATAAAGTAAGCTAATTTTTTGTGATTTTTAAGAAATTTTCGAAAATGCAAAAAATTGTGAAAAATTGTCAGAACATTTCTTTTATGATTTTTGTTTTTTGTTTTGTGAAAATTAAAATTTACTGTATACTTTTAAAATTTTCACAAAAAAATTTTTAAAGCAAAATAAAGAGCAAAAATCATAAAAGTAATTTTCTGATAATTTTTCACATTTTTTTTTTGCATTTTCGAAAATTTCACAAAAATCATACAAATAAAAAAGAACTTACTTTATTTTGAATTTACTTGTTTATTACATAAAGCAATATTTAATATAATTTAATAGGATTTGAACTCAACATCTTTATGGTAAAGGCTCAGCGTGTTAACTCTGAACCATCAAGCTTCGCATGCTTATCTTTATTCTATTTTATAAATTATTCTTATTTTTAAAAATTTCAGCACGGTTTTTATCGATACCGATGATTGGTGAAAAAAAGATTATCACTTTTCGCTTAAGTTTTTTGATAACTATTTGAAAAGTAAATTTCAATTTCGCTGAGTGGCATCTAAAAACCTTCCTTTGTCAGATATAATATTAATAATGACGTCTTTTGCGTAGTAATGTACAATTTGCATATATAGTAATGCATGATAGGATTGTATAAATATGTATTAATATTGGATGATTATAATCATCATCACCAACAGTTAACCTCTTTAATCCGCCAACTCACTTCGGAAATCTGACCAAAAATCATTTTTAAAAATCATTCTTTCCTGAAAACCGATAAACTTTTTATTTCAAATTAATTTTTCAGCAGTTCCACTGACATAGAAATATGAAGGTTTGATTAATTTTTTTTTAAAAACTTTTACAAGATGTAAAAGTTTTTAACTATATCTTGTATGAAAGTGTAAAATAACAGATATTTGTTAATTGATATCGTTTGACAATAATTTGAAAAGTGTGAACATTTCGAAATTTTAAGTTCTCTATTCTAAAACACTTGTTATACTTCTCATGTTTTAATTTTTCACCTTTCAGCCCCTTATCTTCATACATAGCTCATCGATTAGCACAAGTTTGTTTTTATTCTAAAGTTATTCAAAGAAAAATCATCAAGCTTCCAATTTACAAAAGTGTTTGTAACGAGCACATTTGAACTCTTACATTTTTGTTATCAAAAACATTTTGTCTGTGCGAAGTGCAAACTTTACTTTAAAGTACAAAACAACGTATAGTCAAACTTTATCGCATTCACTGCAAAAATCAGCAAAACGATATGAAAAGGGACACATTCATTTTGGCGCGAGTGTGGTGTGCGTTGAAGGGAACTTTCCTTTACACATAGCATAGTTTTTGCGTTGTATGCGTTATGTTATGTCTTTTGTATACTCATTTCATTTGTAAATAAAAATCACTGTTGTCGCTTACTGCGCTTGGCGTGCAGAGACCCCAGGAAACCCGCATACTGTTTGGAAGGACGAGCAATTAGACCGCGGTCGCGATCAGGTTGTGTCCGTTTTGTACACTTTCGGACGGCGACAAAAATAAGCGAAACAGTGTTTTAGAAAAATTACCAATTTTTCAGGATTATGATAAAATTTAAGTCTCATTGTTGCATTGGATGAGTATATCCGATCCAAGATTAACGTTTCTATAATCGAGAGTCATCTTTACTGCAAAAGGCTGTGACTACTAAAGAAACGTTCCAGCTCAAAATTAAGCGTATATGTAATTGAATTATTATTTTAGTGAAAGCGCCATTATAGCAGAAGGCTAAAAATTCTTAAATTTGGGAAATAATTTAATGAGTTTTCATTTAACTGCGTCCTCTAAGCAAATGAATCACCATCGAGCATTAAAAAATTGGTTGAGAAAGTTGAGAAATAATCTGCCTAATACTGAGAAATTTTGCTGCCTAATACCTGTCCAAACTGGACTTGCACAAAAAATAACTTAAAAATTTTTAAAGTTAAAGAGTTTTGATAAAAAATTTTATAGCTTAAAAAGAACGATAAATTTGTCTTGTTTGAATATATGTTTTCAAATGTTGCAAAGTGTGGGCAATTTCTGAATAACCCCATATTTTGTATACCCTTATTTAAAAAATTTTGTCCACTCTTTTTAAAACTTTTGCTCATTTTCAAATAGATTTTGAAAATTATTTCAAATCTTTTCCCTTGAATTTTTGTGCATTCAAGCGCTCTTTGAATTAAACACAAAAAGAATTAAATACCTAGTCATGAAGGATACAAGCAAAGTTTTCATTTTTTATTTGAATTTAAAATTTGATTGTTTTTGAATTCAATTGTTTTTTAACATTGGTTTTCCCATAGGATGGACAAAATTTTTTGAGAGCATCTCACATTTTTATCGATAATTTTTGCATCGAAAAATACTTTTTGACTAAAACATGAATTATGAGAGAGTGAAAGTGGAGGCTAAGTTTGCGCCCGAGCTCTTCTAAAATGATCACTGCTGCACGCACGAGTACGCAATAATACTTTGTGCAAGTTCAGTTTGGACATGTTTTTATCCTAAATATTTTTCTATGATATGAGCATGTTCTAGATGATGCATCAACTTTCTTTGCACAGAATAGAAAATTCTCGTGTTGGATTTAATACAAAAAAGTTAAACCAGAAACTTTAACTATGTCCGCTCAACCTCGCCACTTACCTTTAGGGCATAAGCGAACTCGTAAAAATATTGAAAAATGCAAAATTTGGGTGTTTTTTATTTTTACTTTTTATTATTACTTTATATTTACTTCACTTAAATCTTACTTTTTATTTTAATTTTCATTTAATTTTCAAAATTTACTTCTAACGATCGAAGGTAAAACAGTCGCACGAAGTTTTCAAGATGAATTCATTCTATTGCACATTTTTCTGAAAAAAATTATAAAACATTAAAAGCGAATTAAGAATAAAAACTTGTTCATTTTTCGTTTTTACTTTATTGCTCTAATGTAGTAACTAAAAAATGTTGAGATTATTAAATCTCCACATTAGATCAAATTATAAAATAGAATTACAATTAATTGTAATACTTCTTTATTTGTGTATAGATTAACGATTTATTCGATTAATTTTTTGTTGCTTAATTAAAATTTTCATTAATATTAATGCTTACATAAAAACTATAAATTTTAGAAAATATTTATTAAAATTACAAATTAATTACAAATTAAATGAGAAAAAACGAAAAATAAACTAATTTTAAATTGATTTAAAATGTTTAAATAATTAAAAAATTTCCAATAAATGCTTTATTCGCTTAAAAGTGTTCTTAATGATTTTATTTAAATGCAAACTTTTTCAAAAACCATTTCATTTAAAATTTTAATTTTTAAAGCAAAGATTACAAAAAACTTTATTTACATATTTTCTTTTAAATAGTTCATATTTAGGCTTGAATTATTTTAAGAGGCATTCTAATTAGGCTGTCTATTAACTTTGAGTACAATATTTTGCAACACATTGACGTCAATTACCCGCGACACTGAATTGAAGAGAGTGGGAGGGAGAGAGATAAATGATAAAATTAAGTCTCGTTTAAATGAACATTTGATTGATTCAAATGCTTATAGCTGTTGAAATGACTACAAACAAATTACATGAGTTAAAAAGCGATTAATTTTTTTTCGCTGCGCGATTTTACTATTTTTAAAATGGGCAAACATTTTGAAGCGATTTTTAAATTCAATCGAAGATGAATTTTACATTGCTTTTTCTAACCTCAAAGCTAGTAGTTCCGAAACTTTTTAAGTGAAGAAAAATAAACCAGAAATTGGCATCAATTTGAAGCATTCTTCGTGTGGTCAAATGATATTCACTACTTATAATCAACACTCAATTGCTGGCATCGATTCAGGAAAATTATTGCTGTTCGACACTCAATTTATTGATCATCAAACTTGCGAAACGCAAGAGGGATATTATACTGGTATGGTGGTTGATCGTAACGACGAATCTCATTTGGTCACGACTGGCATTGATCGCATACTTCATTTTTGGGATTTACAAAAGAATTATGCGGTTCGCAGTATTACTAATCCACATATAACAACTATTACTAGTGCTGATTTTGTTGCAAACAGCGGTCAAAATTTAATCACATGTGGATACGGCCAGTACATTTTGTAATATTGTAACATCCGAGTTTCGAAGACCAAATAATCTTAGTTCAGACACAAAACTTAAAATTGAAAAACTTTATTTTTAGAGAGTAGCGGTGAACATGAGTAGAGAAAAAGGCCCAGAAACCTTGCGCGATCGGTTTTTTATACTAAAAATCAGTCTAACATATGGTGAGATAAGGAACATAAAAGCATACAAAAAAACATCTGTGGCAATAAAAATTGTCAGACTGCTTAAAAATTATTACGATAAATATTAAAAAGTATAAAAGATAATATATAGAAAAATGTAAGGTAAATAAGGGCTCCCCAGAGAAAAGTGAGCATATGATGTGCTAGAAAAATTTAACAAAAGGAAAAAGGACATAAATATGTCACAAAGGATTTTTAGAGTTACGGGAGAAATGAGAATGAAAAGATCTTAAAATTTACGATAGTGGGGAGATTTACCCCAACATTTCACACCGTCTCAATATGATATGAGATTACCGAAGCCAATATCAAAATATATTCGATTAGCGTCGTTTCCAACTTTTCTTAAACGGTCGTCAAATGAAGATGTTTTCTTCGTGGGAATAAGCTCTGGCCATATAATAAATTTTGACCGTCGTTTATCTTCTCGAGAATTGGGAAGTTGCAAAGTTGGTGAGAAAGCAGTAGCAAAAATTAAATGTTTAACGAATAAACGCCTCGGATTTTGCTTAAAATCTAATATTTTTGGATTGATCGATGAAAAAACACTGGAAATTCTTCACTTGTGCTCGAGAAATTCTCAAAGAATTGTTCGTGATTTCGTGGAATATAACGATAAGATATTGAGCGTAGGATTTAATAGCCAGAAAATAGTTTACCACATTATATTAAAAATCCACAAAATTAAAATTATTATTATTATTATGTCTTCATGCTTAGCAATTTTACAAAAGCAACTATTTTTGTTAATTGAAGCAAATTTTAAATTCTTAGGGTTTAAAATTGCATCGAAATTTCCACTTTTATCCGTTAGGAAAGAGTGTTATTTGTATTCAATGCTTTAAATAAAACAAACGTAAAAACACATTTCTCCTACTTTCAATTTTGATGAATACGTGAGAAAAGAATTTGTATCTCGGCTTACAATGTTTACGGCTAAACAAAATATATTCTTATGTATGTGAGGTAGCCACTTGATTTAGCGTTCTTTCGATTACAAAGTTTTTGATTATTTGCTTGGTAACAACATGAGATTAGAACAGAAAATTTTGATAAAATAGAATTTATGCATGAAATGAAAGGAAGAATTTTAAGTGAATATCTTCATGCTTATCACCCTCTAGTCTCCAAGTTTTTTTAGATTTTCATTTAAAACAGGTTGTAATTACAGCACTCTTGAAAATATTCTGTTTATAAAAGTTCCAGCTTTTTATCTACACATTTGTACATACTGTCTTGTATAAACAAAAGGTCATCTGACTGGCATTTGTTGTGCTTAGCATTAAACAATTTAAGACGATAAACTAATATGGATGCCGACATTACAATTGGGCCAAGTTTTGAAAACAGTGTACAATTATAGCAAAATGTTATATATTAAACTTAATATTAAAATTATTTCGTAAAAACAATGAGCAAGGGGAAGTTTGAAAAGTAAATAAGTACATAACTCACCTTTAATAATTGCATAACAAGCCACTAAGCAAGACTCGGGATCAAATTTCTTGTTTTGTTTCAAAAATCTTCTATGTTTTGACCAACATTTGAAGCCACAAAAAGCTACCACTTCATTTGGATCACACATATTAAGATCACGAAAAGCATCGTTTGAAATTCCTGTTTATTAGGAGGTTTTTTGAAAATTGATTCTCAAAATCATGGAATAAAAAGCTAAATAAAAGTTGCAATTTGTTAATTTTTGAATAAACAAAAATTTTGGCCAGATAACTAAAATATTTTATGATGCCGATACTTGTGAACTATTTCTTTATAAACTCAGATTCTTAAAATAGAAAATAACGCAATAAAATAAAAGAGCTTCAACGACGACGAAATGTTCAAATTACACATATTCATTTAGGTCTCCGGAAAAATTAAAAAGGTTGCGCATAGCATAATGAGAAGAATTTTAAATATTTTTTTTGTTTCATTTCGAAAAAATATATAAATTCAGAAAAATCGTTTGCTGGCAAGGCATGGTCAGGTTAGATGAGTTTGAAATTGATAAGAGGTTTTCTGAAAAAATGAATGTATGCGTATAAAAATTTACAAATTAGTTTTATTACTTTGTTTTAATTACAGTGTTTTGAACTTACATTTCACATTTTGCAAAAACACTTTCATCGCGCGCTTTGATGTAAACAATCTTTCACATTTTGCAAAAACACTTTCACTCTTTGCAGCATTATTTCACCATCATTTGTAAATCTTAATTTCTACTGCATAAATTGTGTAAAACAGTGAAAATATTTTAAATAAGTTAAGAAATTTTCATGAAAATTAAATGTGATAATTAATCATTGATTAGTTTTTTGTTAAATGTGGTTAAGCATATGAAAACCAATGCCAGCAACCATATGAATGAAAAACAATAGTCGGGTGAGTCTCGTAAGCTTTCACTTATGTAAAAAAGGAAAATATGAGCAAATTTAAAAATATACAGTTAAAGCTCTTTACAAAAGATCAACGTTGACAAAAAATAATAGGAAAACTCTTTTGCCTTTAGATTAGCAATTTTTAACAATTTTTTGCGAAAAAACCAA
>NCKU01000696.1:0-35197 GCA_003675995.1 Dinothrombium tinctorium | reverse complement strand
TTTTTTTTTTTGATCGCCCAAATCTCAATCTCTGTTGGTTCAGCATTTCTGTTAAATGTTTACTTTTTATAATGTTAATGATTAAAATTTTTAAGACTTTAATAAACACTTTGTTAAACTCGCTAAAAAACCCGGAAAAATTCAACGAGAGTTAATTTCACGATGACTTGTGGCAAAATTGAATCAAAATACATAAAATTTGTCTCTTAGAAAACTTTAGATGAAGTTTTCATCTTTCCATTGGTGTAATTTTTTCCCTTTGCATTGAGTTTTTTTTTTTATTTAACATATTTTGCCATAAAGCCTGTATAAGTCATATTCTATGTTTGAGTTATACTTATTTAAGTCAAAAAAATCTCAATATCGATAAGCTAAATCCTGTTGTTTTTAAAAATTCTTCGATGACCAGAGCGTTGTAAATTCAAATACAAGTTCTCGTGAGAACTTTTTTCAGACTAGTTCTAAAAAACATCGCCGTAACTGGCATCGGACTTAATTTCTTTCCTGTTTCCGGAACCAGAGACGAAAAGACCTTTGTATTTGTTAAGTTCGCGCCATCGATCGCGAACACCGAGCTTTGGTTGGTCGTCGTCATCGTCGTTTTCGATATCGATGCCACTCATAGCATACATGGCGATCATGTTTTGCTCGTTTCGCCGTCGGCGTCCTTCTTCCGAAAAGTCGTTTCCCAAAAGTTGGTGTAACCTATTCATACTTTGCTCGCCGTAAAAATAAATCGCGACACCGAGAAGTGTGGCCGACAAAGTGAATGCGGCTGACATAAAATGCGAGTACATATTGGCAACGGTTCCTCGCAATTGCCAAAAGGGCGGCCGCTTCGGATACGTGCCTTTCGGCGGCTTAGGCGGTGGTTTCTCGTAATCCATTTTTGTGGTCGACACAAAACCGAGCGTTCGTCCATTTTTCAAATTCAATTCACTTTTTTCTCCGCTTTCCATTTCTGCGTTTTCACATGTTTCTAAAGGGGTCGTTTGTGAGATTCGCTCTTTTTCAATCTCCACTATTTTCAAAAAGCTTTTGCATTGTTTGAATATAAATTTTTTCACGAACACAGTCACATTACCCACAACATAAATTGCAATTTGCTCTCGCTCTCAGCTGTGTTTGATACTAATTATAGATGTTGTATCAAACTTTGATTAACAAATGAATATAAACTAATCGAAAGCAAGAATCTTAGTGGCAGATAAACAAGAAAAAAAGCTAAAAAACAAAAGAAAAGATGAAATTACTTGAACATTTCCTTAGGAAAAATTTTTTCAAAGATTTTTATTGTCTTATCCATCATTTTTATCACTTATTTCATATTCTCTGCATCAAAAAGCTTTCATGATGAAATATCATAATTTTATATTCAAAACATTTGATATGAAAAAATCATTAGAATCAATCAATTTTTTCAATTGTAAAAAGCAGACTAAATACCGACTATAAAATAAGTTTTTCATGTGTAGAACCTTAAATAAATGAAAAAGATGGATTAGAAGATAGAAAAGTTTTCACAAACTCTTTCTTATCGAAAAGTCTACGTAGTTTCACATTTTCATTTTGTTTGTTGAATTTTTCGATGTTTATTTGCCATTACGATTCTTATTTATTATTTCAAATAGTTTGAGCTCGTAAATTTTTCAAACTTTTTTTAAATTAAACTGTTGATTTATATTAAACGTCAAACAAGCTCAGTCTCTCGTAGCCTTAATGTTAATTTGTTTTGACAAAAGTTGTTACTCTTAAAGCACAAGCGCCCTCTGAGTTTAAATCACCCGCATCGGATTCATTGCTACTGCCTATTATTCAATAAAAAAATTATTCAAAAAAAAAAGATGAACCACGTGCTTTAGAGGTACTACATGAAATAATTATTTGCAAATCTTCGTTCTATTTTAATTCCTTTTTAAAACAGAAAACTGTGCCTCGATTATCATAAGCTAAAATTGAGTTTTATTCGCTCAAAGTGAAACCTAATAAATTTGTTAACTGTTGTCGATCGCTCGCTATTTTGTTGAAACGGAAAAATGGTTTTTTTATTCAACAAATAAAAAAATCGTATTTAATTTGCGTAATTTTCTTTTTTTTTGTGTGTGTTCAAAAAATATTTCAAAACTCATTTTGTGCAAAGCTACGTAAGCAAAAATTGTTCGCTTTTCGCTAAAGTTTGCAAATTTAAATGTTTCACAACAGTTTTGCAAACTTAGGTAGAAAAACGTTTTCAATTGCGAATTTGCGTTAAAGGAATTTGGAAAAATATTCTCTCGCTTTACTTTTGGATTCACTTAAAATGTCTGCAAATTCTGTCTGCAAAATTCATTTATTAGTCAGTCAGTAGTTAGTTAGTCAATGCGTGTTTTTGAAATCGTCTCCATCTCTTGTGTTTCTCGATACATTTTACCATGATAATTATTTAAAAAATTGCGGAAGTCATAAAATGTGTCAGCGACCGCAATCACAACAGTCATTCAAAAAATTTAAGAAAGATAATAAACACTGCAGCATTTCTAGTGGAGTTCAAATATTAATAAAAGAATATTAAAATATTATTAAAAAATTTAAATTTTTAGGATGCTCGAATTGGCAAAAAATTAATTCTGGTTAATTCAATATCCGCCCAAAAACAATTTTGACGAGCTCACGATTTTGACCAAATTTCATTCTCAATATTTCATAATGTTAAGCTTTAAAGCTATTTTCAATTCCTTAAAATAATACAAAATTTAAAAATGTTCTTACCAGTTAGGTTAGGTTAGATTAGGTTAGGTTTTAAAAAAAATCATCCTCTTAATAATCTACGTTGAAAATGAGTGAATATATGTTTTATTTAAATAAACAAACTCAAACATTAACTAATTTTCGATTCAACATTTTCAATTTTACTTTTTTTATATTATTTAAAAATGAGCGAAATGCTTGATTATCAAAGCAGAGTAAAGAAGCGCTTTTACCGTAAATTAGCTTCATTCAATGACTAGAAAATCAAGTTCCGAGATCATATTTAGCTTCTAATAAAGTTGTTTTGAAAGCGTGTGTTAAAAACTTGAATTAGCATAATTTATAATAAGGAAACTGCTTTTTGTGCTCGATCTCGATTACAATGAAACTTGATACGCAGATGGAGCTTAATGTGTTTATTAAGAATTATCTTATCATAGATGCGAATTTTGTGCGTTAAGAAAGTTGTTCACGCGTAAACTTTAATTCTATGGATAAAAGTTTGCTTTCTTTCAATTGCGGTCATAAATCTCAACCAATTTTCACCCGGCGTGTTTTATATGAAAATTCTATTCAACTGCTATGTTATGAAAAATTCTTGATGATTCTGCATCAATGCACTGCTTTTAAGATGTTTAAACAAAACTTTAAGCAAATTTGTAAATTTATATTAAATTGTGAAGGCAGAATTTTAGAAATAAATTATGTTTCAAAAATCGGTTTAAAAAACGATTAAAATGTCGGAATATCGTTTTTTTTGAAAAGTTCAATGTTTTCTGTAATTGTAGGGCCAAAAGTAGTCCACCTATATTCACTGTTAAAGAAAATCACAATTTGTTTTCGAGCTCATCGATATTTACGAAAGAAGCAACAAGTTCGTTTCATTCATTTCTCAACATGTTTTCATTTCATTTGTTCTCAACATTTCTCATATGTTTGCAATGTTTGCATTAGGTTTTTATTATGAATAAAGTTTAATTCAGAAAAAAATTAAAAACTTCATTCGCTGTTTATGTTTAAATAATAGAGAACGAAACTATAGAAGAGAAAACAAAATAAATAATATAAAAAGCGATGTTTTTGAAAATTTATTGCGCTCGCCGTGAACACAATGAATGCAAAGCTAGCCAAAATTTTTTAAGAAAAGATTTGCGCGTTTTACGAAAAACAGCAATTGATAATCGGCAAATTTTATTAAAAGTCACGACGTATTTGTCATTGATACATATTGCCGCATCCATAAAATAAGCAATGTTCACGAAAATGGAGTGGCAAATATGTTCACGTCGACGAAGATAAACCATTTTTCTCGTGCCGCGTTTCGCCGTACGCAAATCTAATCGTCAATAAAATAATTCACTCGCGATGCGCACTCAATCTTCGCCTATTATGTTTGCACAGCTTTGCCTTAAATTTGAAAAAGTTTAAAACAAAGAGACTGTATTTAAATTGAAAATGTAAAAAAACGTTAAATTTAAAATTTACACTGAAAATAAAGTTGATGAAAAGTTTGAGTGAAATAAGCATAAATTGATGCCAAAAGAAGATAGAAACGGTAACCAAAGAAACGTCACATTCTGAAAGTGGTCTTTTATAGCGGCGGAAAAAAGATTTTACACGAAAAACCAGAGCAGCGAAAACCATTTTACTACGTTCATTTGCTTGCATTCACTTTATTCAGATTCGATAATAAACTCGAGGACTAGTTAATTACAGCTTAAATTACAGTCCGATAAATTAATTGTTTCTAAATTCTAAGTAAGCGTTGATTTGAAGAGGTCAGAAACTGTTCGCACTCGTCGCGAAATTGTATTGCTGAGCGTCAACAATGACAGAAGTGTATCCCGCCACGCTTTCCGTCACCGGCACAGAAGGCGAGACACACGTGCCATTACAATTTGAACCTGATCTACAGTTACAGGTGTAGCCACTCACACATCCACTGTGCTCGTCAGACGTCTGATTGAGAGCATCGGATGTTGCACTGTTGGCCACTGTGGAGGCGAGTGTGAAGTAGCGCGAATTATGCATATGAGCTTGACTAGTGACGCTGCATGAAGAATAAGTCGGTGAGGTTGATGGCGATTCGGTGAATTGTCTTATGACACTTGTCGATGATTTCGCTTCACTGCTAGTCATTATTGGTCCGTTTATCGCATTTCGATCGCAAATAATCGGAGACGAAGAACAAGATGAGTTCGATGACATTTCACTCGCACTTTGAACTTCACTCCTAAACATGGGCATTATTGCAGTCACTGTCTCTGTTTCTTCGTATGTATTGCGTATTAGAACATCGGACATCGCTCTGCCCTCTGCTCGAAGTGGAGTCATTATCAACGACGCTGGCCTCAATTCTTGCAGATCGTCATTGGCTAGAGATGAGCCTGGCTCATAGTTTTCAGGGAGGTGAATTACGTGGCTTTCTGCACTGGTTGGGAATTTATTCACTGTGTAACTATCGGGAGTACAAAGAGGTTGCATACTGTTTGTCGGATAATTTGTTTCGGATGAATTTAACAGAAGCGCCTGTGTGGGGGGGCCAACGACCGAGAGTCGAAACTTTTGGTCGTCTTCTGCACAATACACTTCGCTTTCCGGAGGTCTCACATAAGAATTCTCATACATGTACGAGGGGTAATGAGGTTGGCGAGGGGTCGAGGGCCATGTTATTGCTTTGCTTGCAAATGAAGCAATGTTTGAAGTAATGAAACCGCCATTGGCTGCACTTTCGTTCGCGAATGCATTATTGATGGAGTCGATAGCCGAGGGACTCGGAAACATGGATTCCGATGAGTTCGAACCTACAGAGCCATTCGCGGTGACATAAGGACTTTTCCGATTGCTTCTCGAGCTTCGCACACTTCTGGACTTTCGTGAACAGGCAGTGACTGGAGACTGATTAAGCACTGCGTGCTCACTGCTCGCGGGACTCGTTGCTTCTGCAATCAATGGAGAGGCACTTTGCTTCGTGCTAACATAAGCTGATCCTTCTCTATTCGAATAGCCACAGTCGATTTGTTCGAGTGAGAGCTTGAGTTCAGGAGACTGGACATTGCTTAGAACATAGTTCACACTTACGATGCAATGAGGTCGAGACGAACGAGTGTTGTGAACCAAAGTGGCGTAGCTTTGCATCCAAACCCATCCTCCGCCTTTGGTGAGGAAACGGTAGTATCGAGTCGTCACTTGGCCTTTATTAAGCACTGCGAAAAAGGGTAGCGTTGAATGCAAATGTTTTGTTTGCAGAACCTCGAAAATAGAGTGCTTTCAATGAAACAGTGCGCTGTTAATAACGTTAAAGGGGACGAAAACGAATTTAAATTTGGCGAGATTTAAATTAAGTGGCAAATAAATCTTTCAAAAGCAAACTTTTAAATACGCACACTTTTGATGACAGCATCGCATCCCGTCGTGATCATTGTAATGAATATATTGATACAGTGTCTTCTCGATCAAATCCTGAGGATCGTAGCCGGTTAATGGTGAAACCCTATAGAGACGAGCATTCATGTCAAATGAACAAATGAACAACACTTCATTAATTAAACAAATAGAGTGAATTGCAAATATTATTTAAGAAGGGCACTTTCACTTTTGCACAAATAGAATCAGTTTTAGACAACCCAGAACTCGAGAGCTCAGCAAAGCATACGCTTATTGACAGAAATGAAACTGAAGAAGAAAACATCACGTCTTGAGGTAGATAGATTTAAAAGAGGTTGTTATTTTCAAGATACGTTTGAAAAACCGTCTAAATGTTGGTTAATTTTACCTAACGTCGAGGAATATTAGCTTCAAATCTTGACTCGCACGAAACATGAACATGTTGCTGTACATTTTGATCTCGGTAATGCCGCTCGGAGGCAGAGAGTGTCCGACAGCGCAAAGTCCCATGTTTTGAATCGCAGTCTCATACGATGCATTGTCAACATTATAGAGTCTTACTTTCAAGTAGCCGCTGCAATGTATGACCTGAAAACGAAAAATCGTCCCGTCACAAAGATGGTAAAAATGGCGAAGTGTGACACCTACTTTAAACCCGGCAGTTGTCAAGCCTGCGTTTCTTTTCGCTAAAACACATTTCATCCGCAAGAAGAACCATCGTGGAAATTCAATTGTGCATGTTGACGGGAAATAGTGTCCGTTGTGCTGTTGGAACTCAAGCTTTTGGCGAATTTCGCGCTCCTCATCTCGACTCAAGTTCAAGATTCTGGCCATTTCCTCGTGATCTTCTTGGTAAATGTAATCGTAAATGCTGTTTCCCGTTAACTCAACCTGCAATGCGACTTTTATTTTCTCGATTGGCATGCCTCGAACTCACTTGCGACAAGCCGAGATGTGTAGATGCAGTTTCCGTAATGTACATCACTTTTCCGTCACAGGCCACAACGAAAACGAATCCATCTAAAGTCTGAGTGAAATATTTAATATGCGTCAATTGCTAATTTGAAATTTAAATTAGTTTCGAAACGATTGTATTTTAAGGAGAAGAATTAGCGAATATTATTCAGGTTCACGTTTGTTTTTCAATTTGACGCTGTTTCATTGATTGATCGCAAAAAGAAGTTTAGTTTGACGGAAGTCGACATATTTAATTAAGACGCAACATTGCTTTCATTCACCTTAGCGAAACTGCCAGCGAATTCTTCTCAACGACTGTTGCGGCCGTTGAAGAAAACGCGAAAAAGTAACTCAAATTTGTGATCGATCAGCGTGACTCGATTGCACATAAAGATCGTGAGAAACAATGTGCTCGCACTTTGTTTTCTCACCTGAAGTAGCAATGATCCGATCTCCCGAATAGCGCTTTCGTGCGGACTCGGGGGCGGAGGTCGAGTGCCCCATCCATCGCCTAAACCTGCGAGAAGACAAAACGATTTTTAAAATGTAGCCTATAATCTGTTACTGCGCTCGAGCGAATTCGCGCTGATATATGAACAATATTCGCCTTAAAAATTTGCAGCGAAAAGCAATTTGAAAATGCTGTGTGCTGACATTTATCCTGACATATTTATGTTTGCTTTTGCGTTCGACTCGAAAACTAAATGAGAAACGGTTAAATTATCTGTTGGTTTTCGGATAAAAGCTCGAGTTTTATAGATGCGACGAGCAAAATTAATCCTCACTTTTGTTGTTTTTGGAAATTGAACGAAAACCGAGATAAAAATGAGCGAACGCCGAGTGGAAAATTCAAACAATCCTTTTGCTCGCTCAAACAAAATAAACGCACACTTTTATAGGTTTACATTTGTCGCTGTTCGCGGAGAAAAAGATCAGAGCGACTTTTAGCGAACAAAGCGAATCGATACGAAAACGCTCTCGCTTCCTAATAGAGGATGAATCGAGAAGCACAAGGCTTGCCTCTATTCTTCCTTTTTCTAATGCTCCGCTTTTTACTCGACTCGTGAAAAGCGTATTCCGTTTTCTTTCCACACGAGTGCGAATAAACCGCCAAAAGCTCGATTCGAGTGTTTCGGAGATCAATTAAGTAGAAGAAGCCGTACGTACAATAGCCTTGCAAAATGAGGAGAAAAAAAAACTTTTTTTCTCGCAAAATCAGATAATCACAGCGACATTTTATTTCGCTTTCAATTTAATTTTGCACTCAAAAACGCAATCATTCATTCTTCGCTGCTGAAAAACCTATTTAACAACGAACCGTTTTTTTATTTCAAAGCAGCTCGCTTTTATTCAATATTTACAATGGTGTTTCTTTTCACTGCAATGCAAACTTTGTGTGTGTTTTTATAGGTTAGGAGCGATTTCTTTGTTCAACGCAAAAAAAAGTTTTCGAAAAAATCAGAGAAAATTATGCAGATTTAAACTTGAGCGAATCGTATCTGATCACTTTGCAAAGAGAATCGCTAGCATTAAAGAAAGTTAATTAATCGAAAGATGTTTTTATGCACGATTGTGAGCAATCAAACGTAGAAATAAGTCTCTCTCTCTTCAAATTCACTGCTCACTCATTTTCGAGGAATCTGTTGTTGCTGAAGAAATTGAACCATTCACAAAAAAGGGTAACCGCTTTACATTCTGCAGTCAAATTTTGTCAACGATCGAAGCAAAAACTTTTCTTCAAATATAATTCGTAAGCTTCGTGAAATTAATGAAATTTATTTTCCATTTATTTATTATTTAGAGCTTTGCAACAAAAATCTAAAACGAAGCGCCTCGCTTCGTTTTATTTCTAAATGCTTTGTTATTTATTTGCTTCAAAAATTTATTTGAATCAAGCGTTTAATTTGAATTCTAGTCATCCAATCGGTATGCGTTGCGCCAATTTCTGACTTGCAATTATACAAAAGCTGCAAATGAAGGAAAGCGAGTGCTTTTTAAATCAATTAAATCGTTTTGTTTTACAAAAACTTATTCGTCGACTAACAATTTTGCAAACTAATTGCATCGATTCAAGAGAAATCCAAACAAACACATCCCCTCGATGAATACCTTTTAAAGGCGTGAATTCAATTAAACTAATTGCACATTTCGACCTTAATGAATATAAAGCGCAAAGAGGCTTTGTGAGTCGAGCAAGATCGTTTAGACATTCGTGAGTCGGACAAGATCAGAGATTTCATTTGTTTATTTTACAGCGACTAACGAACGCAAAATACGGCTAATGTGTTTTGAGCGAATTTAATTCGTTTTACGTGTAGTGAACCAAAATTTTACTCTGTGAATGAATGAGAAGCCGTTTTGTAGCTAAACGCATTCAGCAAATTATAAACACTCATTGAGAGAAAGATTAAGCGACGATACAATTGAATGAGAATGTTCAAGCTTTTAGCATGCGAACGAAGCCAAGAGTTTATTAAAGCAGCAAATCCGTTTTTCTAAAGCATTCTTTTTCGCAATACAAATCGTAGATTTGTTGATCGAAAGCTTTCAGCGATTTGAGCAGAACGAGTGTTGGATTACGACACGCATCGCCGGATTGAGCGTAGTTAAGAGAAAGAGAGCGAAATTAGGCAAAAATAAATGTTCTTTAAATAAGCTTGTGTGAAATTTGTTGTTATTCTTTCTCAGAAAGCGAATATTGAAACGTACGTTTGAATATTAATTCAGCTGCAGTCGAGAGCCATAATTTTGCGTCTCCGGAAAATGATAGTTGGCAAAAGATTAACGGTGCATTTCACGCTCGATCTAAAAATAATCAACTGCAATATGCCATTTTGTAGCAGTTGGCGCCGAGCACTCTCACTTCTCGTGTCAAGGGTCAAATGAACCCATTTCGGGGTCAGTTTGTGCGGAGGAGAATCGAAATTAGCCACGGTCTTAACTTGTGTTTGTTTACCGATTTAAGCAATTTGCAAATGTAACTCAACTGAGCGTTCTTTCGCACGCAAACGAATTTAAGGGTTTGATTTGCTTTGACTTCAGGGTGCTTTTTCACGCTTTAACTTCGCATCGCTTTCGAAAAAACGAAGTAAAATGTGTGTTGCTTTTAATTGAAATTTTCATCGATTAAATGCATGTTTCCGGCATTCGGTTCACTCTCACGAAAAAAGGATGGCCTTTCATATTGTCTCATTTCGACACTCGCCCAAAATTTAAAGCAAACGCATTTCAAAATAATGAGCGCAAACTTTGCACTGCGATTGTGTTTGCAAATAAAAATTGTGAAACATTGTTTATGAAGGAAAACAACGTTCGAAATAACTTCGAACAATATGCAATATTTATGATCGCAGCGAAAGATGAGGCATTCGCTGGTAATTTGCTTTGAAGAATTTTTTTCTCCAAACTTATAGGCAATAATCGCGAAAAGGATTCAAATGAAGTACGCTCGAGTAGGAACCTCCCCTAGAAGAATTTGTGCCCGCTACTGTTCACGGCCTGAGCCACTGTCAATTAAGCGTGAAATAAATTGAAGGCGAAAACGTCTGGAAGCTGGGAGCTAACCGCAATCTGTTCTCTAACAAATGTTGTCTTTTCTCTTTGTCTTTGTTCGCCCGATTGCTTGTTAATTTAGATTGACACTTTCAGTGCGCCGTAAGATAAGTCGACGCATTTAAATCAACTAGATAAATTAAAATAAAAGCAAGTACGCACCATCCGGGAAAACATCTCGCATTTTCAAGTATGATGTGGTCAAGCGAATGACCGACGCCTTGTCCAATTGACTGGTGATTGCGGCCGGTAGCGGCAGTAATTTAGCCAACTCCAAGAACTCAGCGTTCTCCTTTTCGCGTCGAGTTCTAGCCGCATTCTTCGATTTCTCCTTCATTTTGAGGCGAGTGAAGCGCGCAGTAGATCTGAGATCGCAATCGTCACTCCTTGTCTCACCGTCACTTTGCGGGCCGAGTTCGTGTTTTCCGAATCGATAATTTTTTTGCTCGAATTTAATAATAAATGTGCGTTCGAAAATCTATTGAAAAATGAAAAGAAGTGAAAAAACAAGAGTAAATCTGCTTATAAATGTCTTAGTTACACAGCGTTTTCGAAGTGGCGTTGAATTAACCCGCATTTGCTTTTATTGACAGCGATTATAGGATTGAAAGCAATGGAGAGCGCAGAGGGTGGTATGCCGCGCGGCGCATAGCTGCCCGACGTTTCGAATCGCATTCACGAATTGTTTTGTTTTGAAACGAGAGAAAATATTATATCTATAACTCGTTAGGCGTCGTAACTTTATTATTAGCCACACTTAAATGAATTTAAATTGGCAGTGATTTTAAGCTCGCAAAACATCGAATTCTAACTGACAGTCGAAAACGCTCGTCTCAACACTATACTGCGTTCACTTCGGTCATTGTTCATACTGCACACCGGTAAAATGATCATATTTTTCATGGCAATTGCAAAGCGAGTTTTCTACAAATTGCCCGTGAAGCTAGTGTTTGGATCGTGTCGGTTTATTCGCAACTGTTCTTCTACGCTTCGAACGCAAAAAAGACCGAAAGGAAGCTGATAGTAAACCAGTTCAGAGCCGCTGTTAAATCCAATTAATTGTGTTTGCAACCACTTTTTCTGCCGTGTGACAGGCTGCAAAAGATGCAATTCGAGTGTGTTCTACTGGCGTTCTTGCCGTTTTCTGATCTATCTGATGCATCATTTCGAATCTGGCCTCTAAGTTTGTTTTTATATCGCTTTCAATGTGTCGATTCATTGCAATCGTCTTCACCCATCACAATGTTCACGAAGCTAACTACCGATTAACGAGAACCGTGGTGTTTGCTTTTACACAATCCGTTCGCACAATCCTCGGTTTTTAACTCGAAGCCAGTGCGAAAGCAAAACCGAAGCTACGCTTTACGACAACGAGCTTCAACAATAATCGTTGTCCTCCCGATCTCGAGTAGTTTTTAAGGTTTTCGCAAGCATTTACAGGGTTTTGTAAACGTGTAAAGCGTATGTAAACGTCAAAGTGTTTGCCGAACACATCTATTTGCACAACTGCTGTGGTCAGAGAAGCACAACTTCTGTTGAGTGACCTTACTTTTGCTCGACTCTTCGTCGGAAAAGTTCTCATTGATATTTCTTACGTCGAAATTGACTCAAAAGTCGCAATACATTGTTAGACAAACCGAAACTTTGCTCTGAGGCCTTTCTTACTACGCAATTGAAACTAATCACGCGATCGCCAATAAATTGAAACGCTTTGCTGAATTGATTTTCAGTAAGATAGCTTCAATGATAGCTTCCCGTTTTAAGCCACGAATAAATATCGATGGACTCTCGAAATAAACACAAATTTTTTTGCAAGGTTTCAACGCTGTGTTTGAATTCAGATTTGGGTGAGAAAATGGAAAGTCTTACCTCTTGGTTGTTTGCAGAAAATATATGTCCGCTTTGCTTGTGGAAAGAGATGCACACAAAATAGTCGAAAATATGCAAGCGCTCAGTTTGCAGTGCACATCACAGGGAAAGTTTTCCCAACTTTTAAAGTTTGCATAAATTACAAGTGGAAGCAAAACGAACACTTGCGAATGGGAGCCGCATCGAAGTGTGTGTAATGCGGCCACAAGTGCAGAGGGCCGCAATTAAACTTTGGACGAATTGATGAACTGCAAAATTTGCATAATAAGCATCAATTAATAGCGACGAAAAAGCGGAACAACAAAGAACACGCGACACCGAATAAGTGCACTGTTCGCCGCTCGCATTAACAAACTTTGTTCCTATCGATATGCTTTCTCACAAAAACGCGCATTGTTATTTCAAATAATTAGGATTAACAATGGATGTCTCTCGTCAGAAATGTTCCTCCCGAATTAACCAATTACCGAAAGAGTGACTTCTCGCGACTGCAACGTGCAGCAAACGATGCAAACGAGAACGAAGAGCACTTCGCGTCCGACTTTCATTTTTCGTCTCTCTCAATTATTAGCGAACCTCTATTCAAAGTTTGCTGCGAGGGGAATGGTATTGAACCAAGCGCCCAGTCGAAACTGGCAAAGTACGCGTGTCTCAACCATATTGTAATCAATTCAAACCTCCCATCAGGATGCTCACAGCCTTGCTGCTTCATACGTGCCTACTGTGTCGCTGCCACAGGCGAGCAGACCGCGGGACTTTTTTTTCTTTCTGCATTCACTTTGTTCTCAGTACCCAATTAACTGTAAATTTCGTGTAAATTTTTTTTTTCTTCTGCTCTTTGCAATCTAAAAGCAGCGCCACTGTTCGCGCAGCGAACGGCGGCTTCGTTTCGCTTTCTTTTTAAGTGCGTGCGAAACTCGAAATTAAAAGTGAAGCCGCGATTAATGTCGCGTTGAGAGCGCGAATCACGGCGGAAAAAGCGAGTGTCCGAAACGCTCGTGAAGTTGAGTAGCGGCGAAAAGCGAAGCCACGCCCTGTTTGTATAAATTTCGATTGATGCTGCAATAAATGTGGGCGCGAATCGACACTCGTAAAACAAGCACCGCCTTCGCTCCACGATTCGTTCGCGACGCGAAACGCGTTCGATTATTTCAATATTTACGCATTTTGGCGATCGCAGTTTCGATCGCAGTTTCGATCGCAGCTTCCAGGTTCCATTCTTTCGATGCTTTCTTTACACAAAACGCAACTCCATTCTTTCGTCTTGATTCTACTTTCGAAATTCACCTCACTCGTCGAAAGCCGCGCAACGCTGGATGCGAGATCTTGTCTCATCGCTGCTCAATATTTCAATTGTTTCAATTGTTGTTTCCACGCTTGTTTCAACGTCTTTTTCTGCTGTTAACTCACGCACAAACAAAGTGATTTATCTAAATTGAATAATTGCTAAACACGTGTATTGAAAACTGCGAAGCAGTATTTCTCTTGCATCACAGCGTTTGATTGAACGAACAAATCTTATTTGAATCACTTTGAACAATTATCAAACTGTAAAACACACTCGAACCAATCGTTTTTATTTATTGCCGGAAAAAGAAATCAAAGATTCTATCAACATTTATGGTGAAAAATTTAGCAAAACACCATTTAAATAAACAGAATCTGACTATTTATCAGCTGATACAATTTTTAAAGCATTTTCGATTGGTTAGAAACGTTTTGGCTATCTTCAAAACAATTTACATAAGCTCTACAACTTTAAGTTAAAGCCGAAATCGCAATATTCACACACTTTACAAATTATTATTTTTCTTTTAAAATATGACACACATGTGTTTCTCGTTGCACTCAACAAAGGTAAGTTCTGAAAACAATATGCAGAAAGGTGTAACATTGGAATTTTTCAATTGGCAGATTTTAATGGATTGCATCTATACAAGCTTTTCATCATCTTATATCATTTCGCTTGTTTTTAATTTTCTTGATTGAATTAAATTCAAAATAATTTGTTGTTTCTGCATCTAACAGCAATTAGAGAAGAATTAGAAGTAATAGAATTATCAAAATTTGAATGCCTTTAGCACAAATGTATTAAAAAGAGGATGCCTATTTGTACCTGAATTGTCATTCAATCTTGCGAAGCACGATCCGCCCTTTTGAAAAAAAAATACATTCAATTATGAAAAAGGTAAAATAACAATTTTATTATGAAGCGCTGTAAAGATCATGTTAATTTTTTTTTCTCATAGAAGAGTCAGATTGTCACCGAACTCGCTGTCCCACTGAAATTTTTCACAAGTATTTTTATGATCTTTTGAAAAAGATGTAATTGATTCGTCAAGAAAGAATTTTTAACATTAAATAGTGACCAATTCAATTCACTAAATTAAGTTAGACGGTGATTATATTTTTGTTTTTGTAATAAAAATCTATTGCTAAGCAAATCTTTAACACAAATATTTGTTTGAGGCAAAAACGAACGAAAACAAATTTTATTAATTAAATTGCATCGCAATTCTCTACAAGCTAAAAAATTATCGTGAAAACTCATTCTATCACAAGCAAAGTCAACAAGCAAATGAAATGGTGAAATTTCAAGAAAAATGTTTTTGAGAAAATTATGTTTCGTAACTCATACCTGACTTTTAATTTTTATAAATTAATTGAATTTAAATCATTTAAAATTAATCAAGTTTCAGTAATGAAATTTTAAATCACCACTTTAATTAATTCAAACTTTTGTTGCTGAGCAAATAGCCAAAGATTTCGTTGTCAAAATCAAAAGAAACAAAGCGATGATATGTTTCTCCCAGATATCCAATTATTCAAACAAATGTAGCCATAAACGAATGTAACTCTCTTTTGAGGGATAAAGCAATCGAAAAATTTATTTTCAATAGCCTGCATGAAAAGTTGAAACATTTAAATTCTTTGAATTTGAAAATGTGAAATGTGTCAACTATGAAGTAAAATGTTTTCGAGTGAAACATTATGAACTATTGACAAGTTAGCAAAAATCAAACCTCTTATAAAGTTTGACATTATCGTTAAAATTATATTTTTAATACAATAACTCAGCACGCCTTTATACGTGTCACAACATACAATTCTAGAGTAAAGATAATTTTTGAAATTTTTTTATCTTCAAAGTTCAATACAATTTATTTGTGTAAATTCATAAGAATTAAACAAAATTCATTTGGTTATTAAGTTCATTGAATATCAATCTTGACTCGATGATACTCAGATATGCTTTCGTTCAGTTCAAATCAATTCAAATCTAAAGGCATTTAACGAAACGCGTAAGAATTTATTGAATTCGAATGTTTTAATTTGGACTTCTCAAACACTTTTTCATGTATAAAGGCTTTGAGGACACAAGTGTTTAAAGTTTGAACAAAGTGTGAGTTTTGCTTTCCACGTTGGCTGTTGACTTGATGAATGGTTTAGTGTAAACACAATTTTTAATGGATGGCCCATTTCGTCGCCAAAAATATGGACACTTTAACTTTCTTCTCGCACGTTAAAAGCGAAGTCATCGATTTCCAACAAATAGCAAAATTTATTTTTTATCTTATCTTTTATCAAAAATTTTCTTTTTGGCACAAATATTTTGAATAAATCAATTGAAAATAAGCAATTGAAAATGCTAAAATAAATTTTAAAAAGAATTACACAAAAAAGAATCAAAAACTGAGCGAAGAACGATGTGCCTTTGCTGGAAAAATAGTGTCGCGCATATATTCACGAACTGATTGAACAAAATGCGATCCTTGCTGTCTTAAATCGTTGCTCTTTCCTCCGTAAATAGAATTTACTAAGTCTACGTCGTATAACGAATGATAACGTGGTCCAATAAACTTCGGTAATTTCGGAGTCGATTTTTCCAGTGGCAGCTCATTCTCAATCTCTTCAATAACGATAGCTTTCGCCAATCGAGGAATGTGTGCGGGGATTAATATTTCTGTTTCCTCGAATGCTTTCGGTGGCAAATAATTTGCTGAATGTGGTGTATCTATTGAGAAGAATGCTTAGAAATGGTTTCACTTGCTCGCAACAAGTCGAAGACCTCATTTTGTCTATTGTTGCTTAAAACACTTGAGTAAAGTTAAAATAAATCGTAATTTCTATTCGTTTTTTATTTTTCATGGAGAGATAATATACGTGATGTATGTTATGTTGTATGAAACGCGTGAAACAAACAATAACCTTATTGCATTTAATAATGGAGTGAACTAAAACGAGAGCTTTTCATAGCAGCGCTGAATGTATTTTAAATTATTCATATACCAAAGTAGTTTGTACGTTTAACAATGTTTTAAATTACATCATATTTTTATAGAATTAATTGTCATTAATGAGTGAAAATTTGATTTTTAATTGTCATCAGACAGGAGTAGAGTCTGACCTTTCTTGCGGCCGACAAACGCTTCATCCACTTTCCCATTCGAATGCCGAATTTCATATTCTCCTGAAGTGTGCGCCTCACTCCTTTTCTCATACTTGTAATTTCCATCTCCTGCGAACGAATGTGCCTTATATCCGAAGTGAGTCTGAAATTAATTAATTTGAAATTATTTCAGCTTTGAAGCGAGTGAAGCAATTTTTCATTTAGCTTAAACAACTGCAGAAAATTATGTCACACTAGATGTAATTAATGAAATTTTAAAAGCTAACATCAAAGTTCATCATCCGTTCAAATTCTTTCTCTCTTTCATTGTTTCACTTTTCTCACCTAATTTTATCGATATGAGAAATTGTTCGTCATGAATATTGCAAAAAAAGATTCCATAAGTGAAATTTTCTGAATCAGCTTTAAAATGCTTAAATTAAATTTCACCGATGAAAAATTAAAAATAAAAAGCTGTTGATGCATATTTTAGCACTTTTAGCTTTATATTCACATTTAATGAAATGACGCATTTCGCTTAAGTGGTTAGAGACAAAAGACATTTTGTGTGAAGAAATGAATTTCAAAAATTGATTGTCGCAATTGCAGAGAAAGATGAGCAGACAGAATTGAATACTTTGAATACTTTGCTCGTAAAAGCATCTTTTTTGCTACTCTTCACTTTTTTGAAAATTCAATTTTAAACGCTTGAAGAAATATTAACTTCAAAAAAATCATTTTCTCTTACTAAAACCTGTAAAAATTAATTTTCATCAAAATTCACCGCTTGATTAACATCAAATGCTAATCAAAACTTTATTGTTCCCAAATGGCTGAAAAAATCAACATTTCAGAATAGTTTACGCAAAAAATTGTAATTTTTTAAATTTTAAATAAAACAAAACTTACATCCCGCGTTTGGAATCCTTCACTCTGAGCGATCGGTGCGAATATTTTGCTTCCAAACTGAATGGAGGTTGGATCAGTGAACTTAGAGAGGCAAATGAAGATGATACCAATAGCTGTCATTTCATGTCTCATCATACAAAGCGAATGAAACGCGGAATCGTGTGCGGCTAAATTTAATAACAGGAATAGAGAAACACGAAAGTGTTCAACTTTTTTCACAGCTTTTGTGCGCGAAGTAATTCAAGCTTCTCTCGCTCGCCTTAATTTCGCTCTCGATTTTCGAGAGTAAAAATAGGTTAAACTAAGTGAAACTTTTCGAGACTCGTGTTCTTACCAGCCCCTAGTGAAAAAGCAGCAGAACCTCGAAACTCACATGGGTTCATTTCGAATGTGACCTTTAGAATATGAAAGAAAAATTTTATTTACGCTTATCAAATGGAATTCAGTTTTGCCGATAAAAATAAACAATTGAATTAGTTTTATATAAAATAAGAATTTCAATGTATAATAAATAAAAATGTTATTTAACTACTTTTTAACACGAATAAAAACAGAGTAAATTCTTGAAAACTGTTTTCAGTTTAGCAACGCTTCGATCATCAGCGTGAATTGTGTTCGACATCATTATGATAAATCATAAACATGTCCTTGTTATCTGATATTAAATATCAATGAACTAATTCACAATGTGAAAAATTAATGCCAAATACAATGTTGCACTGTTTTCATAATTTCTGATTATTTTTAAATATTTAATTGATCGCATCTTTTTTCAAAATGGTATTTAATTCGGACTAGCAAAAATTATCGAACGTCATCAAAATGATTGAAACAAAGGGTCATTAATAAATGTGTTAAGAGAAATTTATTAATTTTTTTGAATTTTTTTTTTTATTATACCACGTTCGTAAGCCAAGCTGTTTTCTAAATGTCAGATTTTTTTGTTCAACTTAATATTCAACAATTCAAATTCTTTGTCTTATGATGAGTATAGCTGAAGTAGCTTTTTATTTTGCGCCTCAACGATCTGTAAGAGTAACATTTCGATCACTTAACAATTAATTTTTTTTTTTTCATTTTCACAAAAATGTTTTAAGATGATTATGATGAGTTTTTGTTTATCTTTGAAAATTCATGAAATTTTAGATGCTTAATTCTTTTTCTTTCTTACATAAACAATTAAAATAAATTAAATGTTAGTTTTAAAAAAGATGATTTCATTTTAGCTGTCCAGAAAGTTAACTTAAATTCAAAGGTTGAAGTAATTTATTGAATTGATGGATTGATGCTGTTTGAAATGCCGATTTTGACTTAATAATCATTCAACTTGAATTTGAATTTCATCATTAAATTTGAATTTTAATTTGCAAGGGAAAAATGTGCTTTTTTACTATTAATTATTACATAAGCATAATTAAGCACTATTAAAGCATTATTTATCGATGATTTACTTTATTTTACTTCTCTAAATAGTTTCTTTCTTCAACATTTAAATTTTTTGAATTTTAACAACTAATGAACAGAGAGATTTGAAAATTTCAAAATTCAAGCACGAGCCCTTTTCAATAAATTCATTGCGGTCTATTGTTGAGCTTAAAAAATAATTTTGGAATTTACCCATCAATCTACTTATTTATAAATAACTTCTCGGGTTACTATCGTAAAAAATGAAATGGCGCATGGAGAGATGACTGAGTAGTTAATTCTTTTTGTGTTTAATTCAAATAGAACTTGAATGCATATAAAATCAAGGGAAAAAATTTGAAAAAATTTTTGAAAATCTATTTGAAAATAAGCAAAAAAAAAGTTTTAGAGAGTGGACAAAATTTTTTTAAATAAGGGTAAATAAAATGTCGGGTTACTCAGAAATTGCCTACACTTTGCAACATTTGAAAAAGTATATTCAAACAAGAAAAATTAATTGTTCTTTTAAAGCGATAAAACTTTTGATCAAAACTCTTTAACTTTAAAATTTTTTAACTTAATTTTTGTGCAAATTCAGTTTGGACAGGTATTAACTTCCGATTTGTGAAGATAAATGAGAGAAATCGAAAACGTTCGCGATTTTTTCCTTTTAATAAGGTCAAAATGAATGCAAAGATAAAATGAATTGCATATACATTTCGAGAGTTCATGCTTCATTATTTACTATTTTTGATATATTTTATGAATCAAACTAAGATAGAAACCTCGCACATTCACGTCTCATAAGCTAGAGTCATAATTAAAAAGATATTCATAGTAAAAAGCGAGAAAGAGAGGAAGCAAATTAGACAGAATTTTTCTTTAAATCACTTGCTCGTTTTTATTTAAATAATTGGCTAATTTAATGTGAATACATGTGTATTTTGAACAACAAGTTTGACAGCGTGTTGTTTGAAAAAATAGAAAAAGGAAAGAAAGTTTTTAACGAATAAAGACTTAAGACAATTTTGAAAATGATATAAATCTCGAACAGCTATTTTTAAAGAAGCAAATTATGTTTCAAATTTTTGAATTGAGTCTTTCAACAAAATAGTGAATAAGTGAAATAAAATTTAATGGTATTCAGCAAGCTAAGTAAATAAGCGATTTAAAAAGTTTTCGTTTTTATATAAAAAAAATTGTTAAAACAAAGTTTAATTTCGCCCATTCATCAATTCTCATTTCTTTTACTCATTGCGCTTAGTTGAATCAACGCTGCAAACGAGGCGAGATCATTTTTATTACTCTCAAACATAAATTCACCTGTCAATAACATTTTCTTCGATCACTGATCAAATGTAAACAATTTAAATTCAATTTAAGAAAAACAAGAACTCATTTCCCTTAAATAGCATTTGTTCTTCGCTGCTCTCATAAAAAGCTTGAAAAAGCAAATTGTTATGTAAAAAGAGATGAAACTATGTGCAAAAGTTCAATGAACTTACTGTTAAAAGAAAAGTACGAAGAATAAGCGAATATAGCAAGTCACTCGTAGAGGAGACTCGCCACGAAAACGGGCATTTTCACGATTTTTGATCAACCGCTCAATTAACAATATTTTATTAACCCAAATAATAATTGAAAGCGTGTCTTTTCCGTTCTTGTTCACTTAATTTGCCTCAACTTTCAGCTTTACACTTGAATTTATGCATTCGAAAATGAAGCATTGCAATTCAATTTCGACGCAAAAGCGAACCCTGACAAATTTTGCCTCACTATTTCGAGTAAAATCATTTGCAAATGAAAACGTATTTAAGGGTGAAAATTTCTCAATTCTGGTCACATGAAATTAAGAACTTACAGTTGACACGAGAACATCTGTCACAATGAGATTTACAGTGGTGAGCTTGAGAACTAAAGAGTGTTGATATTTAACTCTTATTTAAAGTTGATTGCAGTTTTAACACTTTTTTGCGTCACTTCTTCTGAGACTACAACTACAGCGCCCAAACAACCAGCGAAGGAACATTATTTGACATCGGACACTAGGGAGAGCTCACACTCTGAAGATGGTCTCGAAACTTTGGACAAATTCAGATCTGTTGGTAGCTCTAAACTCGCTGGAACTGGTGGCATCTTTCATCGTCCGGTCTACGAATATTTGCGAGACTCTTTCAAAGCAGATGCAAACTTACAAAGGAATACTCCGACTGCATTTGATCAACTTCTCTCATCTCCTTATGTGACTTCGTCTAATTATTATCGCCCATTGTTGATGGAGCATCATCAAATGAGAAACGCAGCGGGTTCCCAATCGACATCAAGTTTTTACGATAAAAACAGACCAAACCAAAATGCTATTCAAATTGGCGAGAAACCGAGCAGCCAAAAACAAAGTTATGGGACTTCTAACCTTTTATCAGCACATTCTAGTGGTACTAAGCAACCAGAATCTTCATATCAAGCTGTTGCGAATCATTATTTAAACCCGAATTTATATCCTCACAATTATCCTCCATTCGGATACTTGCCTGGGCCTACACCACCTTTTTTGCCTCCCGTCAATCGTTTAGCTCCGAACGCTCTTCCGCACGCCTTATATCTGCCTCACAGCTTTCCTCATTCAACACATCAACATTATTCTGCTCTTAATTTTCCCGCTGTGCAAAATGTGAATGGCGATTTTACACGAACCTCTGTACCGAAAAGATATCCAGAACCTCACAATCCGCTTATTTACCCGAGTAATCATCATGTTTACCCAAATTATCCTTATAATCACATTAATATGCAAGTGATTCCTTTCTCTTCCCCTCCGTATATGCACGATTACGAATATTCTCAAATTGTTTCAAGACAGCAATCACCAACAGCCATGGCAACATCAAATTCTTTCTCACCAGCTTTTCTCCACCCTTTCTCTTATGGGAAAATGCATCCATATTACAATGGAAAATTTATCGAGCCTACAACGACTAACGAATCTGATGATTCAACAGTTTCTAAATCTGAAACTTTAGCAGAAAATAGTTACGATGATTATTATAAAAATTTTAAAAGATCATTTTTCAGACGTGCGGACAAATTCGAAGTTGAGTAACTTTTTTTTCATGAAAAGCAGTTTTCGTGTTAAGCATCTGAATATTATCGAAGATATTTTCATTTTTGTAACTTTGTAATTGCGGTAATTTCTCATACAAGTTAGCAGGCCAGCAAAATATAATAAATTTAGATGAGATTAATTAACCAAATTCAGCTCAAAAAATCGCAATGATTTATTAATATTTCAAATAACCGAACAAATAAAGAAAATTCTTAATGAACAAATTTGAACGATGATGTATAAAATATGCTCAAGAAGCTCTTAAACGTTTATTAAGATTAATTCTTTCAAAATGCAGATAATTTCTTAATATTGTTAGCAGTCATTTTTTCACTTTGTGCCAATAATTTGCATCTCTATTATTAATGTGTGTTCTTGTTGATTAAAATGAAATTAGGGTCCTTATCGACTCTTTCGCTCGAACATAAAGAATCTTTATCAGCGCTTTCATCTTTGAGTTCGGATGAGTAAACTTTCGCGGTCAAAATTCCGTGTCTCTGTGCAAGCAGATCACGATGTTTGTTTAAAATAGTGAGATTATCTTTTGCTCTTCTACGCTTCGATGTCTTACAAACGTAAACTGTGACAATTCCGAAAAACATGAATAACACTAAAAACGGTATTACGATGAGAAAAATAGCAAAGCCTTCGTCCAACGTTAGATACATTTTTGCTGATTTCAGAGTATTAGTTCGAAAAAGAGAAACAAAAATCAAAATAAATCGATTGTTCTTCGCACAATGATCTAGACTTAATACCTGCAATATTTTCGACTATCAAAGAGGGCGGATTCAATATAAAATTATTATCAGAACCAAAATTCGATGATTGTCAATCTAAATTTTCACGTTAAAAATATGGGCAGAAATGCTTTAAATGAATGAAAAAGTTATTTTAATTCTTCTTCGCTGCGAAAGAGCGTGATTCAGTTATTGTTAAAAATCTAATAGTTGAGTTTTTAGTTAATTGTTACTGTTTTACTCTCTTTTCTCAAGCAATGCTTTTATAAACTCTATTAAACTCTATTAAACTTGATATATATTATAACATAATATATATATTGTCGCCTATTCAGGGGTCGACATGAATAAATATCCTCAGAGATTACCTTTATCATAGATAACTAAATATATATAAATGTATCTGTAGAATACAATAAAGTTATAGAGTATAGTTGGTACTCAGCCAGTGTGTGTCTCTGGAGTTACCTTGTGTTGTTATAATATAAACAGTTCTCTAACTTAAGTAAGTGATCGGGTACCGTACGCTCACATCTGCACGACATTTTGGTGGAGATCGCCTGGTATTAAGCTTGGAGAACGCAGAAGGAAAAGACTACATATGGCAAACAAAAGTGGTGCATCACTCGGTAAAAATCCAACTAACTCGGATTCAACTCTTCAATCGGTCAGGACTTTACCGTAATCAGGTCACAAAAATAATTTATTTTTAGTGCTGTAAATGTAGTAATGCCTTAAAAAGTTAAGAATAAAGTTAAAGTTAAAGTTAAAAATTTTATAAAATTTACATGGAATCCATTTATTAGATAATTGGGAAAACGTAGAAAAATCCAACATGAAACAATTGTTTAGCTATTGCATTCATTTTTTCTCTTTTCCAAAATTTCCTTATACATTTGTGGTGTGAGCAATGTTTCTTTTTGAGATTGAACCGAGTTTCGACTAGGAAGAAGTATAGCAATGAAACCATCAGACCATGTCTAAATAATGAATATATTTAGCAATTAAGTAAAAATAAGAGAGTACGAACGTGTTCGCATATCAATTGAGGATTTTTCGATAAATTCTCGTTGATTTCGACTAAAGTTGCTTTTAAACAAGCGACAACAGGATAAGATGTGCGGTCTTCGCAACGAATGGTGCACAGAGTTGAGTTCTCGGCCAACTGTTGGCCACCTTTTTTCCACTTTCCGGACACTTTGTTTCGCGAACGATCAGTGTTATTGCCTTTTCTACCATTTACACGAAAGTCAATATTCAAAATATTCTTTTTCTCGGCGACAATAGGATGCGAAGGTGCCAATGTTAGCACACATATTCTGCGCTCAATTTTTAAAACGAGGCGAACGAATGAGAATTAAAAGATTTTCGATTCAAGAGCACGTCGTACCTGTTTGAATGAAAAAGTATGCACTCGTCTTTCGAAGCGTCTTCGATTGATGACACGCGAAAGCGCGGTTCGAAGTAGCGTTCAGTGACCGACTCGAATTCGGGTAATATTCGCTTTATTGGCAGACAGAAATCGCTTTCATGCTTCGCTTTCGATTCGGTGCTTTCTTCGCTCATTTTCGCAGTATTTTCGACAAGAGTTGCGCCATCTTTCGCTTTTCTTTTTACAAAGTTTGGTTCAAAAGCAGCAAAAACTTTTTAAATAGGAAAACTCTTTGGCCTTTAGATTAACAATTTTTATTAAGCAATTGACAACGTTCCGCACAGCACTCCATCCATCATCAGATCATTTTTGAAAGTGAGAAGTGCGAAATACATTTTCAGTGGGGTGGCAGAAAACTTTTATGGAGATAGGGAAAAAATTTTCTCCCTATTTACGATAGACCATTTAAATGACTATTGTAAATAAACGAAGTTCCGACTTTCGCATTACAAGAAACATGTGGTCCTCCTGAAGAGTTTTCTGCAACTCTACTGAAAACGTGTTTCGCTTTTCTCACTTTCAAACTAGCTGATGATGGACGGAGGGCCGTCCGAAACGTTGTCAATTGCTTAAGTGTTAGCATACTAATTTGTCTTTTTTTTATTGAAAAAAAGAGACTCAACATAATGAAACTGTCTGAAGGATTGACTTTTAAAAACATGGTTCCGAGGTCATCAGAATGGGTCAAAATGTCGTTTGACTGCTGTCCTATTTGACGCCGAAGAACTTTTTTATTGGGTGTTTTTGACGATGAAGAGTTTTCTGACAATTCTCTGACTTAGTAAGAGCTTTAAGCGCTCGAAATCTCATAAATTGAAATTTCATAAATTTTCACAGGAATAGTGTGAAAAGATGCCAAAAATAAAAAACGGGTAATTGCATAACTCTGATAGGTCGGGATAATTTCATCATTGTTTGTAGTAATGATGTTTAGAATATATTCACTCATTTACAACGGGAAATCTTAATCTTTTCATAAATCTGTGTTGTTAATTAAATCGCTTTGTTTCGATATTATTAACTGGTTTCACTTTTTGGAAGAGCAGTTCATTTAAAGGATTTAGTTTCACACTCATCTTGTTTGAATTGAATGTGTACGAAACAAAATTAGATACAAAGATCGCTTTAAATCATTTTTGGCGTATTTTAACCACATGTCAGCATTATTCAGCATTCTTATGTGCAACAACCATTTTGTATGGTATTTGAGATTAGAGGTTTAGAGGTTTTCAGTCGCCGACAAATTCCCAGAAACGCGGTTCTTACTCTTTTTGTGAGTTAGTTTAAGCCTTAAAATGTTTGAAGCTTTAATTATTGCATGCTCATTAACGAGTGGGGAGGTTCTGTGGTTTTGTGGTGTGGGGTGATTGTGGGTAGTGGCGTTGTTTCGTATACTTTTGGCTTCGGATATTATATTGTAACGGGTTCCTCATTCTACACATTGTTGTTGATTATCGATTTCGGAGTTTGAGTTCGCAAGCAATTTACTTGCTCTTATTCTGCGCTTAATAAAAAGATTTTGAACTTTGTTCATTTTGTGCTTTGAGTATTCACTCAAATTGAAAATTGCATCTTGCTGACTTTTACAACATCAAAAATTGGTGAGAAAAGAAGAATCATCAAATAAACAAGATTACTTTTCTTTACTTATGAACATTAAAACATAACGGCGTTGTTCAAATGAAGTCTAAAAAATTTATATTAAAATATATTCTACATGTGAGATGTTTAAATCAAGATGATCATAGAGCGTATTGTGACTAAAACTTGTGATTCAAAAAACCAATTTACACTTTTGATTGAATAAGAAAAGAATTTAAATAAACGCATATTAATTTGAAAGGAAATTTAAATGCAAATTGTGCTAATCTCTCGGTCAACGACTAGTTTGGTTTACGCTTCACTCACTTTTGTGATACACGAAATGAGTACGAAAAAGAAAATATCATTTAGCAAAAAGAGAGGAAAAAAGAGCCAATTAAAACTAATTAGAGGAAGGGACCCATTTAAAGTGTTGCTCATAGAATGAGATAACCATACGCGGCCACTTGATATTGGCTTCAGGTGCCGCAACAGGAGAAGGTTCTTTATTACTATCTTTCCATTTAATAAGAAAATAAATGGTGCCGTCGATTTCGGTCGCGCCTAAAATCTTGTCAACTTCCGGATGTTTGCTCGAATCATTTGGATTCTGATCAGCATCGATTGGCTGCTGTTTTTTTGATTCGCCACTGTATTCGCGGTGTTTTTCCGAAGTGTGGACGCTACTTTTACTGCTTTTATCACTCGATACGTTTTCAATAACAGATGTTTTCGATTTTTTCGGTTTACGCGTGTCACTTAAACTGTCGCTGTCCTCGTTTTGCCTCATTTTGCCGCGTTTATTCTTTTTGGTCGAGTTTCGCTTTGAAGTTCGGTTGCGTTCACTGTTTTCACGTTGTTCGTAGTTTTCTATCAGCGTCTTGTCGATAATGTTGGACGCCGGTTCCCAACTCTCCTCGTCGTAGCCTTTCCACTTGATGAGGAACTCGTCTCTGCCGTTCACGTGGCGTCGTCCGCGAATCTCTTCCACTTCGTATACGTCCGACATTTGTGAACTCAAATTGTCCATTGAACGAAAGCTGCGAAAGCGGCGTTCGCAATGCGCTTTGCACACACAAACTTCAAATATTTGATTTCAGCGTCTCTCCGCCCTCTGCGCGGGAGCGTCGCTCGCCTGCGTCTCGTTTGATTTGCTGTGTGCGTTCGCTGCACGCGTGTTTCTCGGCGCCGTCAAAAAACGAGTCGCTAAGGTCCACTCTTTCGACAAAAAAGTCACCGAACTTATGAGCAAAACGCACGCACATATCTTGTATTCAAGGCAGTTTCTTTCTCTATGTCTTTTCGAGAATTGATGCACACTGCCCGTCAAAAAAAGGTCTCCTTCAATTTCGGAGGACACGTGAGAACAGCATTGTTACTTCGGCTTGCAATGTTTACGGCCACGCATTAAAGATGCTTGTGCGAGTCAGATGACCACTTTATTTTGAGTTCTTCTTGCACAAATTTTGACCAATTTCTGAGTAACAAAACAGTTAATTTTGATAAAGCGGCAATTTTGTGAAATGAAAGTTTATCTCAGGCAAAAATTTTAAGTGAATAATGGTAAGCCACTAGTCACCAAGTTTTTTAAGATTTCAATTAAAAAAACAGACAGTAATTACAGTGCTCTTGAAAATATTCTGCTTATGAAAATTTCAGTTTATTGTTACGTTATTTCGTGCATATTCCGCCCAGCCGAAACTTTCTATTCACTCTGTATGAGCAATGTGGTCACCTGACTTGTACAAGCATTTGTTGTGTTTAGCCGTAAACATTGCAAGCCGAAATAACAATTCTGTTCTCACGTGTTCGGCGATGGCTCGTTTTTTTGACGGGCAGTGTATTCACAATTTTTGTTGTTAGTGATAAAATTTCAATTAAGTTCATTTTTTAACTTTTCTTCTTAAACCAATTGTTGTTGCCAAGCATTTGGTCAAAATTTTGGGATCCGTTCACTTGCCAGCATTCACACTATCTCGAAATGACACTTGACCGAAAATGCAAAAATATTTATTCAAATTGCAAAAGAACTTGCAACAAAGTTTTACATGTTTTTTGATCAAAATTTTTAAATTAAAGGCTCAATTTTACAGGTTTTTAAAAATGAGTTGATTAATCGAAAAAAAAAATCATATTTATGAAAACGAAAAAATTATTGTGTTTATTATTAAATAGTTAATAGAAGAGATACAAATTATAAACATATACGCAACACTTAAAGATTTCATCACATGTGACAGTGATTAGAAACGCACACAAAAAAGGATGCGTTAATTAAGTAAAGACTAGTGAACATCTAGAATCAACAAATCGCTTACAAAACTAATCTACTTTTTCCTGTGCTGATATTGAACTTTCGTGTAAAAGAGGTAAATCACAACCTTGTTTTAAACTGCAGGTTCGATGTTTGATTTGTTTTGGTAAAGTGTCGATCGATTTTTCTTTTGTTTTAAGGCTTTTAACTTCTTCTTTTGTCGCTCAATTTTTTTCAAGATTCTGAACTCGGGAAAAGTCTCTAAGTTTTGCTGCGATAGTAATCGTTCTTCGTTTGGACCCAAATTTCCTAAATGGCTAAAATTGTACTCAAAATTAGAATCGCGACTCTTCATTAATTTGAAACGCTCAAAAAGTAATTGCTTCGCGAATTCATAAAATTGAATGTCTAGGTGATTAATTTTTTTGATTTTTTCAAGTAAATTCTCGTCGATTTCATCGCGCATTAAGCTACTATGAGTTTCGTTAAGTTGAATAAATGGATGCATGAAATGCAATTTGAATGTTGATTCGAATAAATATTGAGAAATTTTTTGATATTCTGAACATCCAAAAAATGCCATCTTATTTAAATTATATTTGGCACTTTGGAGTAAAATCGAATCACGCAATTTGCGTGCTTTGATCGACGTGTTGTAACAATCGACGAGAGTTAGATCGGCTAACATTCGTGTTTGCCGATTTACAGCCAGATTATGGGAACAGTTGATAAACTCTTCCAAAGTTACATCTCTCCAGTCGATTCCAGTGTAACAGGGTGGCAATTCTTTGGACGTAGGTGTTCTTCCGCCACACCAATGTCTGCTCGATTTCCACGTCGCGCCTCTTTGAACATGTCTGAATTCACTCAGAAATCTGGCGACAGGCTCGCGAAGCAGTGTTATGTAGAAGTAGCGTCGTTTTGTGACCGTCTTCTCGCTTTCATCCATTACGGAGTCTACACAATTGGTCAATTCTGTCCAATCTGCGTGTAAACCACATTTCCATCCTGTTGTGTATCGCGAAAACAACCATAGTTTCGCGTTTGAGTCCGGACGGAGACATTTGCATCGTTTGCGACCTTTTTTGCATTCACACGGATTGACAAGATTTAAGTCTTTGACCAGATGTCGGCCAAACGACGTACCGCCAGTTTTTTGAATGTGTAGGAAGACAATGACATCATTCGCTTTGATATCAAACACTGAAGAATTATCGGAAAGCACGTCTTCGAAAGAGAGTTTTTTGCTACGTTCGGCGAGCGTTGGATTCGGAGTGAGATTCGCCTGATTTTGGTTGCTGTTTGTCGATAAACGTTTGAATGAAGCGAACTTTGATAGTGTTCGATACCGCGAGTATTGTGAAACGGTTAAAGCACTGATCGCACAACCATTTTCCGGACACAAGTAAAACACGAACAATGTGGAAAGCAAAATAATGGTCAAGCAAACAGGGAGTAGCAATTTTCCAATCGGCAAACGTTTATTAAAACATTGCTTTTCAAAAAAATAGCCAAAAATCATGTTTTCTTTCACCTTTCATTTTTCATCCATTTTCGACTGCGAACGCAGCGCTCTCTTCTATTCTCGCTTCTGTCGAAACTGCAAACGAGCGCAACGAGAAGTTACCGCTGTCACGCTTCGGCCACAATATGAATCGTGTGTGAATTTCGCATTTCATCCCAATCCAACCCTCTTCTTGTCTCAATTATTCGAAAACAATGCGCTTTTTAAGCATTTACAGTGTTTTCAAATGTCACTTTTTAAATATTACGATTTGAATGAAAACTTATGTCGACTCATTTTTAGATTTCTTTCAATTGGTACCATTTTCAAAAAATTTCATTAACTTTTACTTTTAATAAATTAGCTACAACCTGCCCTTTATGACAACTCGGGCCTTAAAGTCACAATAATTCAGGTTTGAAGAATGCGCAACTGATTTTAAATCATTATTATTATTTACAAAATGACAAATACAAAATATGAGGAAGCAACGAGAATAGTCGTGCTGGTCTCGGTGAGTCACGGTAATCTGAATTGGCGATAGCCGAGTTGGTCATCCTTTGTTGCAACTGCTAAGGGCGAAGTACGAAGATTTAGGAATGCGACTCTTCGTACGGTGACAATTGCTGATATGAAGGGTGTTATGGCAAGCGTGCACGCCCAATTTAGTAACTTTATATATTATTTACTACCTTTTGTATCGATAATAAAAGACTGTTCTTCTGTAAGACTGTTTTCATCTGATTTTAACTTTTTTTGCATTGGTTCTTTTTCCATAGTCTCTTCATCGTCTTCGCTTAAATCTATTTCATCAGGGTTTGATTGAAGTTCTCTAGATTTGATCAAAAATTCGATTGGATCTTCTAATTCAAATTTTTTACAAAATTCGGTGGTTTGAGGATTCACATAATTAACTCGCCTATCAGGATCTTCATCTTTGTCGTTTCTGACAGGTGAAACTTTTTCAAAATTGTCAGGAACTTTAAGTGATTTGAAAGAGGTCTTTAACTTTTCGGTTTCTTTCTTTATATCACAAGGAAGAGGCACCCAAAACCCTGGAACTTTGATTTTCGGTATTTTCTCAATACTCAAATATTGATTGCTATTTTTAAGGATTGCAATCCATTCAAAGTCATACTCTAAACCATCGCTGGTTTCAGTCTTCGGTTCAATGTTAACTATTTCCAAATAGGGTCTTCGCGGTAAACACTTATCCAAAGCTAAAAATTGAGTCGCTTTCCCGTCCTCGTGGTTAACAGTAGCTTCAAATCGAACGTGTAAATGAGCCGAAAACCAATATCGCGGTTTTAAGTGTTCGAGAATTTGAGAACTATAAGGGTTTCCGAGCGATCCGTTATCGATATCCTTCTTGAAGAATGGCTTAATTGACAACAATCGATTGGTATCACCGTGTTTATGAATGTTCAAGGGCCAATCGTGCGATAAAAAGATATCGACTTGTTCGCCACTGTTGTCAATTTGAAGCAAACGATATGTTTCCAAACTTCTCGTGTGATAAATGCTTCTTTTCGAATTCTCATCGAACGGCAAATATTCAAAATGACCCCAACTTTTATGATACTGATTATAAATACCCGATAAAGCAGCAATTCGCAAACCGTTGAAGCGAACGACATTCGCGAAGCCTAAATAAAAGATGTTCGGACAAACCCAACCGCCGTATGGTAATGTCATTAAATAATTGCTCGCTTCGTGATTACCACCGATGAAAAGAGTTAAAACGGGTGCTCGCAAGTCTCCATTGTAATAGCGGTGAAAATCACCCAAATTTCTGAATTTTTCCTTTACCGCCATACATTTTAAATCATTCTCATTGCGTAATGTTTGCACGTCGCCACAAATGAGAACCAAATCTACTCTGAAATTTTCGCGTTTTTCAATCGCTTCGATATCTCTGTAAACTTGGCTCAATTCGCCGTGAATACAGCCCACGATTGCGATCTTCATTTCACTTTTCGTTGATTTCGTTTCAAAAAAACAAATCGCAGACTTGAACCCGATGATGGTTACAAACAGAAGTCGTGTGAATAGCAGCGCGACTATTTTCACGCGTTGCTTAATTACCAAAATTGTTTATCTCCAATTTCAAAATTAAAAGTTAACAAGACAAACTTTTGCAAAACTGTTCATTCTTTTCATTTTTGTTCGAACTCACTTTCACTTTTGAATCACTCAGTACGAAAATTGTAAATATAAACCATAAATAAATGAAAACATTTGCCAATAATTGAAACTTTCACTCGGTTTCAAGTAAAGCTGGGAGCGGACAGTAGACTCTTTTCGTCTGGCTTTCTTTTCCTCAAAACTCATTGTCAATGTTTATTTTTTCATTTTATTGCTGCAATTGTATGAAAAATGATACTCGAGGAGCTACTGTTTGCTTTCTTTTAACTATCGATTAATATACAGTAAGAGGCAAATCAATTCCCCACCCCAAATGCGCATATGTATGCTAGAGTGGGGAATTGTTTTGCCTCTTACTGTACAATGTACATTTTAACGCTTGCATCGATATTTTTCTTCAAAGTAAACAAGTTAAACATTGTTTTGAAAAAAAGTTTTCGAATTTTAAAATAAAAAAGTGCAACTGTTAATCATTTATCAAGATGACTTATTTGTGAAATATCGACTTCAGATGAATTAATTAAAAATTTCAAATTACTGATTTAAAACTTTTTCTCGCTTGAATATGTGTAATGTTTAACCAATTGAGTCTTTTGCTTATGAAAAAAATTTGAACATTGCAAACAAATAAATTTGTGGATATATTCTAGCCTTTCAATCGACCGAAATTAAAATTAACTTCGTCAACACTTGAAACTTTTTTTATTCAAAGGATTCGACGTTTGAGTTTCCCCTTCTTGCGCAATACAATTGTTAGATTTTCAAAAATTTATCATCAGCGCGAGAAACATGAACTTTGTACATTTTTCTATGCATTAGTAAAATTTTCGGCTTAAACTTTGTCAAGCATTGCAACATTGTTTCCAGTTTTGATTTGTTTATGTTATAAAATATTTATGATGAAAATCAGATCGATATTTGCGCAATTCACTTGATTTTCCCATTCGTTTTATCAAGAAGTAAACGTAAACCGATAAAATCATGAATTTGATCATTATATTAATCAAATGTTTATCACTCTCAATTGCCTCTTGCTTTGCTTACAAAGGAAGTAAGTTTCGACTTTCGATCTTAAATAATTTAAGATTCACACAGCACATAAACAGTGCCTCGATTGGCGCCGAAAAAAATTCCGAAGCAACCGATTATCTATCCAATTGGTGCTACAGTTGTACTTGAATGTCCGTTCAAGTCGTCTACAACCATGTTTGTCCAATGGTATCGCCAGAATGAACCTGTCGACGAGTTTGGTAAATACACAATAACGAATCGTGGTGAATTACGATTTGAAGATGCTTCTGTCGAGGATTCCGGTACTTATGTTTGTGAAGCAGTCAATGGGTTCGGCTCCACAAAAGCAACTTTAACGATTGCTGTTTTGAGAAACGCGGAATTGATTTCAATGGAAACGTTCGATAATCCTTTTGATCCGATCTTTGGCACTGATCTGCCAGCAGCCGAAGAGATTCAAACGATACAGAATATCGAAAAGAATGCTGGAAATTCTATTGCGCTGAAATGCAATATGCCCCGTGATTTTGTGAAAAAAACAAATTGGCTTAAAGATGGAAAGCAAGTTAATGAATCTCTTTTACCAATTGGCTCTCAAATAATTTCTTCTGCGATGTTTTTATCAAAATTGCGACCGAAAGACAGCGGTCTTTATGTGTGCATAGTGTATACCGAGTATAGTAAAACTGAGACCAGTTTCATGATAAAAGTTAAAGGTAATTACTAATTACTAATTCAAATCAAAGTTCATAACTGTTTTTTCACGGCTACTACTAACTCCGCTCCTAAAATATTTACTCGATTCACTCTAATTTTCACTTCAAGCACATTCCTTACTTTTCTCTCAACAGTTTTTTATGCTCAATCTCTTGCAAACGTTTTTCACAATCAGCGTATTATTTTTATACAGGATTGAAACCAGAATTGAGCGTCTTTCTAAAGCATAATTTACCGATCACAGTTGGAGACACAGTTACTCTTGAATGCCAAGTCAATAGTCCCGAGCAACCACTTACCAGAGTAAATAGAATAATTTTTTTTTTAAATTCTGTTTTAATTTTCCTTTTTTTCAAAGTGGCTTAAACATTGCAGTAAAGAATCATTGGCAATTTTAAAACGTGAACCAGTAATAATCGAGGACGAACCATACATTGTACTCGATTCTTATGAAGTATATCAAAACGATTATTACGAGAATATATTGAAGATTAAAAATGTGCAGCCACATGATGATGGCAAGTACTTGTGCGTTGCAGCGAACACATTTGGTTATTCGTACAAAAGCATACAAATTTCGATAATGGCACCCAAAGAGCGAAATAAAGCGATAACGTCAAATCATTTTTTAATTTTATTCGGTTCTTTTATGATAATTCTTACTTTGGCCATTTTTACCGTAAGCTTTGTTCTTTATCGAAAAACGAAAGCAAATTCTACAACTAATTAATCGGTATAATTGGTTCAAAATTTCGCTATACTTAATTAGTGCACTTTCATAAAGTAACCATCTTCAATATTTACTTTACACGTTGAACATCATCAACAATTCTTCAGCTCATTATTTTGTATTTCTCATGATAGAATCGAACTCAAACTTAAATTTTGCGATTATTCAATTTATTTAAAAAATTGATAAGAGAAATATGTTCTATCAAGTTTCATAGTCGATATTGAATTTCATTAATTTTAGTTTTTTTTTCATTTAAATTCACTTGAATTTCATTCAAATCAGCTCGGATTGCGAATAAACATGAGTATTTTCTTGTTCTTCTCGATCTTTTCACTTTTATGGATAGAATCCAACTCTGATAGAATTCAACAGGTAAGTAAAAAGCCATTCGGATATTAATTCTTAGTTTTCAAAAATTGAATTTTCACCTATCTTTCTTAATTTTCGAAAATTTTTTGCAAGAAAACTTAGAAGGCATAATCACAAAATTTTAGCCTCTTGTGGTGAGAAACTATGAGACTTACTCATTTGAATCATTACATAGTTTTGACTTTTTAAGAAAATTTTTGAAAATGCAAATATGCAAATTAGCGGACAGTATTGTATTTATCCAAATTTAATGAATATAAGTTAAGATTTCAAATCTGTTAGATCAGTATAATAATTCTTTAAGAAAAAATCTTTGAATAAAATTTTTAAATAAAATTTTTTTCAAAAAGTTTGAAAGATTTCATTGCTTTTTAAAATGCGCCAAACACATTTTCGGAAATAATAACATTCTG
>NCKU01000695.1:0-35200 GCA_003675995.1 Dinothrombium tinctorium | reverse complement strand
TAATGTGAATATTTTTTTTTTTTTTTTTGCACGATCTTCGAATAACGACAAGTTTTTTGTTTCTTGGCACCGCAATCAAAATCAATCAAACTCTCGATTTAAAATTTTTGATATGTTCAACAAACTCAACTCTTATGCTTTTCCAGTAAAAGTTCATTTCGTTTACCCTTCACGAGTTTCACTTTTAAATCTTACAGGTGACAAATGTGTGTTATCGTAATTTAAATTTTAATTACGATCAAAAACATATTCGCTGGGAGAAAGAGAGAGACGAGTAAAACCGGCTGCACAATGAATCGAGGACTAAAAAAATTGGGTACATAAGTTTATGTTGAGGAGAAACTCAATGAGAACCATTGACTAGGATTTAAAAACAAGAGAAAAATTTGTTCCGCTACTTTAGTATTTTAAGTAACGTTTTGGACACCACAATTTTTTTCTCTTTTTAAAAACATCATCGCTTTTCATCTCATTACTAGAGTTCACAAATATTTAACCATTATTTACAAGTATAAACATAGATAAATAGCAAATAGCAATTAGCTCTCTTCTTCAAGTGTCTCACTAGATGCGTCTTCCATTTCGACTTCTTCTTCTTCCTCTTCAGGCTCTTCTAAAGTAATTTGAAATTTAATTCGTTCGGCGGCCGCTGCTAAGTGCTTATTGTCTCCTTCGCCTTCGCCTTGCTGCTGCTGCTGTTCGCTCGTACTCGGTGGACTAGCGGTGATTTGCGAATGATACCAATCGCGATTCTCTTCCAACGTGTCAAGTATTTCTTGCGCGTCAGGATTCACTAAATCGGCCCACGTTTCCCACAGCGGATGTACGATGTAATCGATAAATCCGACCTGATTGCGGAGAGGATGCTGAATTTAATTTGTTTGAATCAAGTGCGGCTCGACTCTTACTTGATACTTTTCGACAGTTGCATTTTGTCGATCGCACATCGGACTTATTTCTAAACCGCGCTGCTTTTCCTTGTCGCCCTGTTGAAAGAATTCTTCCATAATACGATCGACCCAGAGTTTGTAAATTTCGATCGGCTTCGTCGGATTGCTGAGATCAGCGCAATGAAGCATATTTTGAAGAACTTGAATGCGTTCAGTGTAATTATCGAGTGTGATCGTGTAAGAACCGGCCACTTTTTTCGTTTCGACCATCGTTTTAAGATCGGCTAATAAGCTCATGTGTTTCGACATGTCGGTCGCTAACACCATGTCGATTGTCATTTTTCGCAGCGTTTGTCGCTGCTTTTTCGATAAGTTAACAAATATATCGCAACATTCATCTTGAAGTACTTTAAATGCCACCGCTAACGAGTGACTTTCTAACACAGATTCGTCGTTATACATGATAGCTAATTCGGAACTGCTATTAACCAAATATTGATTAGTGACGCCGGGATGATCAATATCGTGTATGGAGGCTGCAAACAATGCCGACAAAATCTCCAACTCTGTGAACACAGACTGCAATTTAACGAATTTTAGAATTAGTGTGTGTTGCAGAATAAATGATTACTCACGTCGAGCGCTGGAGAACGTAGTAAAACATGAACAGATTGTGTTACATCTGCTGCATGTACGCTATTATGATATGGAACGGGATGGTAATGCTCTTCTAATGTAAGCATGCAAGTGATAAATACTTTCGATGGAATTTTAAAAAACTTCAACAGTTCCCTTTCCTATTCAAAAGGCGATTAAGTTAATGGCGATTTCGATCGCAAAACGACACAAACTTACCCTAAATATTCTGTACATAATCACTGTAAGTGGATGATTGTTGGAGTACTCGGCTATCCTAAACAAATCTAAACCCCATTTATTAACATCATCTAACAATTTGCCGAGTGTTTCTTCGTCTTTTACTTCGACGCCGTATTTCGGAAGCGTAGAGAGACTATTTGTATGACACAATTGCTTCTTAACGCCGGATATTTTCGACATCGAAAATCCTGCTTTTTGTTTCAAGTTAGTCTGCTTTGCCACTTGCTGTTGATCAGCTTGAATTTGCTGCGAAGACTGTTGATGTTGCTGCTGCTGCGGTGGTGGTGGTGGTTGTATAGCTAAGCCATCTTCAAGTCTAACGAAAGGTAAATCAAGCTCTTCCTGTTTGTCTATAATTGAAATTTAAAAATTTAAAATTTAATTCGAGCAAATCGCATCATTTCAAAACGCGTACCTAAAAATGTGCGGAAGATATATTCGGAAATTTGACTTCCGGATTTCGACTCGGAAAAATGACTGAGTTCCTTATTGAGCATTCGCTTAAATTTACTCGTCGCCATATCGCCGACCGAACGATGTGCTTGAATTGTCTCCAATTGATCTAAACACCAATCTAATTCTTCTAAAGTTTCCATCGCTAGTTTCATATTAAACTCCTCGTTAGTTCCTTGATTTCGATTTTGCTGCTGTTGTATATTTGTCGCTTGATTATTACTACTACTCGATGCAGAGGACCGACGACATTCACGAATTCTGTATATAAGTTGTGGTCGTCATCGTAATTCAAATAGCGAACGCGGTGGAGCATTAATTAAACGAGGGAAAGTATAATTAGAGTCAAATACACGCACCGAAATAATGAAAGTACCTATTCGTTGGAACATTCGTCAAAGTAATATAATTATGTCTAACGTTTCTTAAACTGGCCAGTATTTGTGCGAATGGTGTAACGATCACCTCTTCTGCATGTCTGCAATAAATTATAGAAATTAATCATTACGCAATTGTTTTTTCTATTGACATTAAACACGGCTTTGCGTATCGAAAGTTTCATTGCTTTCGAGTGAAAGTTGTGAAACATTTGGACAAAATTAATTGAAAGAGAGAAAAGTTGATGAATTTTTGCACTACAGAACCTGAAATACAGTTACTATCATAAAATTTAGCGATAATTTTCGCATTAAACTTACCGATTGTATATGATAATAAAGCAAAACATTTTGGAAGTAACTGTACAAGGAAAGTTACGTTGATTAGCTTAAAGGTAGAAAATTTTCATTTGCGTAGCAAACTTGAAATAATATTTCAAATGAAAACTCGTAAAAAATTTTATTCATTTCATTATTGCTAGAGTTGAATTGAAAACTTTTCGCACTTTTTACACTTAAATTTGTGCTCGTTGTATATTTGCTTCGCTTAAAATACAACACAAAAATAAATTCCGAAAGCATCTAGAGTTTTTAGCGATATTTTTGCGATTTTTATCTTAAATGTTGCTAAATTTAACTTTAATGGATGGATTATTGGCTCAATATTGTGAACTAGACCAGTGGCATTTATTAGCGCAATTTGTTCGTATTGCGTAATAATAGTAAGAATCACAGAGAAAAGATTAAATTTTTTCTGAGGCTATAAAAAGTTAAATTTCTGCTCAACTAAATGCTTAAAATTTTGGCGAGGGACGTAAAACTTTTTTTCCGCGCACATTATTTGTGTTGCTCTTATCTCTAATGTAGAATCAACATTGTTTTCAAGTGAATGGTTTTCGTTGGACGATTGTCCGCGAAATCGACGTTTTTTTTAAGAACAAATGTTCGAAATTGGAAGTTAAATGACAAATGATGTAGAAGAAATCTGTGTTTTCGGTTTTGATATATGAGAATTAAAACTTTTCAAGTTCAATATTTCACAAGGTGCTTTGAAGGGTGCGATGTTAATCCCTTTTAAAAAAAGGGTTCGAAACTTTTTTGGCAGTCAGCATTTAGAATAAATTCAATGCCAATGTTAAGGTCTCGTTTTTTTTGCGTTAGAAATTTAAATATTCACTTCACTCGTTTTATTTATTTTTTAAATTTCTCATCGAAAATGAGAATTTGAAAGTACAAATTAGAACAAATTGATTATATTTTCATCAAGAATGCATCGAAAATTTTCGGCTCAGAGGAGAAGAGGTTGAGTTTTAATTTGCCCGAAGCTGTATTTGCCTACATGTATAAAAGGTAAAAATTAATTTAAAATCTAGCCTTGGTATTCACATAACAACAAGAGCTTAAAAAATAATTTTAAAAAACGAAGTAAATTCTTGTCGCAATTTTTCGCATAAGTTCAAGTGTAATGTCATATTACGAAAAATTCTTAAGAACAGTGGATAATAATTTGTGAAAAGAATTCGTTTTTTAAGTGAGAAAATTAGATAAAAATAATTAAAATTAATTGTATTGCGTAATTGAACTTTCTTTCAGGCCACTTTATTCTTCAGTTCTGCTGAAGGCAAAACAAACTAAAAGTATGCACTCAAATGCATTATCTAACACTCTTTAATCGACCTGTATATGCAATGTAAAGCGCTGTGACGCACACATAACTTTTGATCACTTGAATTATTATATAAATCGCTGTGCACTTTAAAAAGTCAATTCACATGGAAAATTTTTCCAATGACGAGCACTCGCAAACACAATTCCGCTCATACATAATGCAAAACAATGAAAAGCTGCGTATGATGTTTGCTATTCAATTTTCTATAGACGTGAATTGATACTTGGTATCGATCACTTGCAAAGATAATTTAATTTCGTAATCGAGTGATGAATTTGTGCAAAGATCTAAATTGCACATATCAACAGAAGAAAAAGTAATTTTATTACAAAAGCAGCAACTCGAAAATTTTCAAAACTTAAAATGTTAATAAAGAATATTCAGAGAAGAATCGAGAGAAATAAAATACCTTTAGCGTTTTTCTCACTTTTTCTCTACACTTAAATATGTCGAACTCACAAGTGAAGAGCAAATTAAATTGAAATAGCTTTTCTTATTTTCTTGTTGCCCGAAAGAACAGAAAGAGAAATACGAGAGAATGAGACTAGAGAGAAAGAAAATGAGAAGAGAAGTTTCTGTTAAAAGTATTCAATAAAGAAGAAAATCACTGAAGAAACATTATCAAGATGCAAGAGAGAACAGAGAAATTGGCGTATCAACAGTAGACTAACAGTAACTAAGGTTTCGATTTATTTTATCTTCTATGTAAGCATTGCATTAAACGGAAGAAAAATTAACTACGTCAACCCTTAAGTTAATTTTCTTTCGCATTTATTTACTAACCCTATATTGAAAGTAAAGAGACATAAATAAAAACAAACATGCCATGAATAATATCTGCAATATAAGAATAAGCTTGAACATTAATTCAAGTTGTCTAGCAGAATTACATTCGCTTGTCTTTCGTAAAATATGCTGAAATTACAATAAAAATAACGCCAGTTGAAAGCTGAACAACGAACGAATTAAATTTTTGATTAATTTGTTAATTTTTTTTAAATTGAAATAATTTTTGATGTTCTAGACAAAAATGCTTGCGAAGCAATATTTCAGTATGCAAATGTAAGCGATCGCTCGTTTTCTTAAAATAGTTTTCGAAGAAATTTTTCTCCGTCGGCTAAAATTTGGCACGTTTTATATATGAAAACCGTCGAATTTTTTTATGATTAATGATACTTCATAAAAGCGGTGAAAAAATTATTAAAAAAATCCAAGAAATGCATTTCAGATAAAAAGGAAACGCGAGTTTAGCTCGCGTGTGCCGTTGAGATTTTTTTCATCTTTTGTGAGAGCAAAGATTAGAGTGAAATTGTATCGAGTTAATCGAAGTAGCTGAATATGGTTATTAAACTGAATTTTCGTTGCTTGATTCTCAGAAAATAAATTTGAAATGAATAAATCCAGCTCGTTCGTTCGCTGATCATGAAACTAGCGAATTGTCTATTGTATAACCAATGAAACGTGTGGTTTATTTTACTTACCATTGAAATCAATAAATGTTCACGCAAGCAAGAGAAACTGTGTTTGGAAAAGATCGCAACGAAAACTATAGAAGCGAATTTTTTGTGCCAAAAACACGGTTTCAAACCTTCTAGGAGTTGATTTCTTGAATAGACGGTCAATTAAACTTTGGCACAACTATAGACGGCAAGTGCCTGTGGAAAATAAATTTATCCTCTATTGTTATGCCTGCTGCTGCTGCTATTTTGCTTTCATTTCACTCTTTCTAACAAAAGTCAAAAAAATTTTATCTCGCCAAATGAATAACATATTTCATAAGAATTAATGTATTCGAGTTTTCGTAAAATTTTGCCCACGAATCGAAATTGAATGATTTAAATGCAGGAAAAAATTGCTTACTTTAGAAATAAAATTTTTCAATTAAATAGATGAATTGAATTTGAAAAAATTTAATTCATTAAACTATTCTTTTAAGCTTATAGTGAAAATTTAAAAATTCATGTTTTCGTGAATTTGTTTTTTTACCTTATTCATCTTTTTAGCGATGAAAGCGGGAAAATGATGAACGTTGTAAAAAGAAAAAATGGAAGCACATGAGCGAAAGTGTATGTGAAATTTTTATATTTTAAAGTAAACATCGCATCAGCGTCAGAACTACTGTTGATACTTGGTTATAAAAATTGCGGATCTACGTTTCAAATTTAAATAATGAATATGCGTGAATTGAGAAAAAATAAATCTAATTACACAACTTTTGATTCCTGAGGACGCAAAGTTTTTGGCATTAACGATTTGTATGCTTTTCAAGAAAATTTTAATTTTAAATGTAAATTTCGAAGGCAAACAAGAAGAGAAAATTAAGCTAGTTACGTAAGAATAAAAAATACTGCAGCAGACATTAAAAATGAGTTATAAAAACTTTCCATTAGTCTGTCTCTGGAAATGAGCGAACATTTTTCATTTTGACTTGACGGATTTGGTTTATTTTAAATGTTAAAGTCTATGTTTGAAGGTAATGGACAATTGATTTTTGTTTTGTTTTTTCAAATGAGCGCAGCGTTCTCACGTAAGAGTTCATTGCTTTTCGTAAAGTAACATCACAACTCTGGAGATATGAACAAATTCTCAAAAGCGTCTCATAAATTTCTCATGAATAAACATCGATGAAACTTTGCATGCATATTCGTCATAAAATGCGATCAATAATGTCAGAAATGGTGCAGCAATAATTCCATGAGCAGCGATCAAAATGAAAAGAGAAAAATAACAAAGACACTGAGACATAACATTACAGAGGAGAAAAATTTATGTAAAAATTATCTACGCGGTGCTTCGTTCTATGTTCGAGCAAAAAAATTCTACATCTCGAGATAGTATAGAAATACAATAATAATGACGATAATGAATTGAACAATTAATTTTATTATTCAACGTTTGTTTGAGATAAAAATTAAAAAAAAACTATTTGCCGATCGAATTTATCTTTTTGCTACTTTTGAAAAAGTGTCGAAGGGTTGAAACGAATTACTGTCTTACTTATCTTGACATGTAGAATTTATGATCAAGTGAAAAGGATGTAAAGCGAAGAAAATGTGATTTATTAAAAAAAATATGAACATGAGTAATATTAAATAATGAGTTTGATAGAAATTTTTCGCTAAATTCCAAATTCTTTCGTATCTCATTTGAAAGTGATTGACAAAAATGATAGATCATTAAAAGCCACTTACGTTTTTTTTTCGACAAATAACTTTGTTTCAAAATTTTTAGTTGAAAAGCGTTTTTAATGAGTAGCAGAGATAGAAAAGAACAAATTTGAAAGTTTAATTTGAAATACACTTCACTTCTGTTTTAGTTCGAAATAAATGAAGTCAAGCGATATCTAGCAAGATGAAAGTATCTATTGACTGTAAAGCATATTCTATGTTCGATTATATTCATTATCAAGCATCCCACACATATATATGCTCATAGACTTGCTCGTTAAGGTATCAGAACTTTTCACTAGCTATCATTCAAATTGATTGGTTTTTCACTTTTTTTGCACTCGGAATACTTGTGCGCGCATAATATTCACATAATCATGAAAAGAAAGCGATTTATTTCACTTACGTTTTGTCACGGGGGTTTTCAGATGAATACACGCTTAGCCTATTGAAAGTTTTATCGAACAAATCACTTCGAATTTCATTTCTTCGCGGTAAAATAAATCGATTTAGCAAAAGTAATGCAAGTCGAATTTTAAAAACGTAAGCGATTATAATGAAAAAGTGAGAGTTAAGCGAAATTTAGAAAACTTTTGTGTTAAAAAAAACGAAATCAATGTTCGACGTATTTTTCTCTGGGTGAAACAAGACTAAACTATTGTAACTTAAAGTAAAACTTTTAAATAAGGACAAGCGTAAGATAATATTTATTGACGTTTTTTGTGACTTTCTTGATACGAAAAAAAAAATAATAAAAGTCGTATACATCAATGAGATTTTATGTACAGCTCATGCCATTTTTTGATAATTATCATTGGACATGAGAGTTTTATACGTACAAGATAGCAAAGCTGTCCAACAAAAGCTGTACAGCCATCGACACAATGATGTGTCGATAACTGAAGTTCATAAAATTCAAATAAGCTTACAAAAGTAAAATACGATTGCGTTTACATTGCTATTCAAGACTGTACTATTCAAGAAGAAAAAGACGTTATTTCGTCGAGTACAAGTTTTTTTTAAAGACAAGCAAAGAAATTTTTACAAAAACAAATTACGCAATATAATCTTAGAAGTTAATGTAAAACGTCAAAAGCGGAGGCTTTCTTTCATTGCTTTTAATCTTTAAAAGCATTTTATCTATCTTTCCCTCGATTGATTGCGCTCTATCGATTGCACTTGCAGCGCAAACTTCTTTTCGCGCATTTCTTCGAATAAATATCTTTCGCAAATTAGCGTAAAGTAGGTAAAGAGTAATGTAATGTAAAAAAAAAAAATTGTTTACAGACAAATCCTAAAAGAAGTGTAAGTAATTAGCGTTTCATTTCAAACGAAAAGAAGCGCAAATAGAATCACTTTCGGCGAAGTGAATGAATTAAATAAATCAAAATAAAATATCATCACTTATATTACTGCGTTTATTCCAATCATTCAAACTCCATTACAACTTTTCTACGAACGTCTTCTCCACTCTTTTTCCTTTTTTTTGCTCTTTTATGTACAAAAATAAGCCGAAATCTTTTCATTTTTTTGCTCAAAAAAATGTTTGCTCTGCTTTGCTTGAATGCTTCACTCGCATTTCAAAAATCTTTATTTCAAAACATTTACTCATAGTAAAGCATTGAATTTCAACCAGCATTACCATCTGTAAAAAGTTGTAAAAATGTCAAAAATATTCTACATTTACGATTATTTCCTTTGAGTGGTTGTTAAGTGAAATTTTGTTTCGGATCAGTTTACTTTTGAGATTTAAAATAAAAGTTTTGATAATATGTAATAATTTTTTTTTGACATTACTTTTTATCCTCAGCAGTTTTAGATATTTTGTGACCTATTTTCGCTCAACAATCAATCTAACGATCAATATTTAAATATTACATTCATAGACATTAACTGTTATATTAAACGGTTTACAATTAAAGAATGTTGAGATTTTTACCTGATTTCTATAACCTGGAGGTAACTATGTGAAATAAGAATAAAAATGTGAGATACGAGAGCAAATTATGACGTGCACACAATAAATGATGTTCGTTGCGATGAAGTCGTAAAAATTGATTTTTATGAAATGTTTACACCATAAATTATACTAAAATGTCCGAATTCACTTGAATTCTATACTAATTATTGAAATCTCGAGTAGTTGACATTGAATCGTAAATTTTTATTCGCTTGAGATCGATTTCTGCAGAGAAAGAGAACGAGAGAAGCTAGCAAGAAGAAAAACATGTTTACTTCAACCTCTTTTTCATGTTCAAGATGTTTTTTCTTTCAAATCGATGAATTTGATTCGCTTCGCATTCGCTGTGAAACGAACTATAGCGAAAAGCGAGCAGCAAAATGACAATTTTTAAAATTTCATTCTCAATTCGAAAAACTTTCCGCTATTTTGCGGAAATAGTTCAAGAATTCTTTCAAAATAATAATGAAAGAGCGTCGTAAAATTGCGGAAATAGTGAATCTAATCTAATTCACTTTCGTTTTAGAAAGTTTCGATTCCACTTTAACTACTATTTACGCAGATTTTCAAACAAACTGGTATACAGCGATGACCAAAAAGTTGCTAATCTTTTCTTCATATAAAGCCGGTGTATTTCAATATTAAGTATCTCGAAAATATAAGCGACTCTTTGAGCATCACTGTATTCTTTGCAGATTCGATATAAAGGTTATTTACTTTAAAATCAAACAAATACAAACGCATTCAAACTCACGATTGCAAAATATTTTATTTACGTTTTTAAGAAAAAACGAGTATATAAACAGAATAATTCTCTCTAAGCATTTTTAATTTCGCTAGATGTTTACTTTTTCATTTTATTTTCTATGCTTTCAACAAATAAATGATTTTATATAGCAAGGATTTAATTTTTATCCGTTGTTTCAAAAACTTTTATGTTATTTCGCGATAAGCATTAGTTAAAAAGTTGGGAGCTTATTTTTATCGCCGATATAAACCCTACGCATTGAAAACGCTTGAAGAGTAATTTATTTATAGCTAGTTAAAAATATTAACATGAATATTAAATTGAAGTGATGAATTACTCATTATGTAAGCGTAATAATTTTTTATTTTAATAGCTTTTAATAAAAGCTGTATACAAATCTAATAGGCAGATAAAATTTTTGCGTTTGACTTTTTCATAGTTAGAAAATGTCAAATGATATAGAGAGAGAAAGCGAGAGAGTTCAGTGAAAGAGCTTACACATCGATCGATTATTTTTCAAGATCTAAGGCAAATTTTTTCAACAATAAGCGAGCTTTAAAAGTTTCACTAGCATATGTGAATTTGTTAAATTTTCGATAAATAATGAACGATAATTTATTTCAAAATATATTTCTCTTCAATCAAGCATATTTAAACTAAATTTTCGAAGCCTCTATCGCATCTATAGCTTTTCATTCGGGTCAAAATCTTAGTTTAGCTTTTCTTTATTGATCTTTTCAAACTAATTTCATTTTATTTTCTCTGTAATTATCGTTGAGGCAAAAAAGAAAATTATTTCGAAAAGTTGTCAGTTACAAATGAGTATGTAAAGCACAAGCATTTAATGAATTCTTTGTAATGCAAAGACAACTATTATATGTAATAATAAGAAGCGAAGAAAACTCTCTTACATAAGATTGCATCAGTCAGCAAACTCAATTTTGATCGATGTTGGCATAGGGTTCATATAACGAAATATGAGCACAAAATTACGTGATAATAATGTTCGTTTCTTTAAAGTAAATCTCATTTCTTTTCTTTTTCGTGATAAAATATTCAACAAAATCTTTGCCGAAAGAAAAATTTTTAAAGTGTCATTTATCAAGTGAGTGCAAAGTAAGTGGGAAGAAACGAAAGGATCGTTTTCGTTTTCTTGAAAGTTTTCAATTATTCAAAAGAATTAGAAAATGAAGGAAAATAGAGATTTGAAGAGCAATATGAAATCTATTAAAAACAAAATTGATAAGTGAGGACTTAATGTTTGCAGAAAAGAAATGAAGTTTTTTGTAAATTATTCAAATATAAAAATTAAATTTTTTGAAAAGAATTTAATTGAAAGAGGAATCATAATTTTTTTGCGGTTTAAAGTTTGAGTTTTTTATGGCGAAGTCAGAAAGTGAGCGAACTAACCGAAAATGAAGAAAGATCGTACCTTGATTCTCTCTAGGCAATTATTGATCACGATTTATGTGAAGGCTGAATATGTATTGGCAAACGTGGGATGAATTTTATCGATCTAATAACGACGACTATCAATTTATACGAGAGAATATAAAGTTTGTTTTATAAATTAATTTAGCTGCTGACTCTAGTTAATGTGCAAAAATGACGTTTGTCGATTTTGCCTCTGAGATAATCTTTTACTTATCATTGCGCGTGTTTCATTTTATCGATGCAGATTTACGTAAGCATCAATTTAGTTTACTGCATCATCAAAGCGAATTAGATTCTTGCGTTTTATTTACTTTGCACTTTTTTATTTTAACAGCACAAAATCGGTTTTAATAATTCACTTTAACAAAGCGAATAGAATTACCTAGAAACAAGAGATGAACTTTTATTTCGGCTCAAGACAAAATGCCACTTTCAAAGTAAATTGAATTTATGTCTAGCGTAAGTGAGAAGAATGTTTGCTGAGTACAGAGAGATAATTTAAGAAAAGAGTGGAAAAACTTAAAGAAGACAGAAGATTGATGTAACCCCCAAATTTCATTAATTTTTAAATAAAAGTAAAAACTATCAGACAGTAAAGTGTACGCTTTGTTCATGAAAAAATAAAATTATAGTGAACAACCTATTTTATGATAAATAAACAAAGTTGTACAGTGTACAGTAAACTCATTTGAATACCTCAGGGTCAGATGATATTCGCTTGTATTTCGCCCGAACGTTTTCGATATATGTGCGAGTCAGATTAACTTTTTATTTGTCGCATTATTCAGTGACACAAATTTTGACCATTTCCTTCGCAACAACCATAAAGTATATAGAAAAGTTTGATGAAAACGAATTTTAGTTATGAATTGAAATTTTATCTTTATAGATAATATCTCTACAATAGTCGAACATTAGCCTCCAAGTTTCCGTTAGTTTTAATTACACTTACAATGAAAATATTTTTGCTTATGTAAACCTACCTTCTAAGTTACTAGTTAAATATGTTAAAATATAATTAGATTAATGAATGAAATATTGTTTATCTTATACATTTGTATTGGAATAAAGCAGTTGTAGATAGAGAAAGATAAGTAAATTTTTTCCCACCACGGTACAGCCGATTCAAATACGTAAAACACAGCAGGCACTCGGCTTTCCTGCAACGATTAAACAGCGAAAGCTGTCTGCAACTTGCGTTATGAAAACCGTGCGCTGCAAGAAAGTCGAGTACCTGCAGTTTTTTTCTTTCTTTATCGAATCGTCTCTAGAGTTTCGATTAGATCTTTTGACACTTACAGGTGCGTTTTGTTTATGTTTTCGTCTGTTCGCTATGCAAAAGAAGTAAATGACTATTTATAATGATTTTTTGACCTCCACTGTAATAAATATCATTGAAGCACTTTTACATTTTAAAAATTTGTTGTGGTCGTGTTATTTTTTGCGTTTCTACATTAACACAGTTTTTGTTTTTTATTATCGAAACATAAATGCAACAGAATGTATTAATGAATTCAGTTTCAAATTCGAAGTTATTAGAATTTGTAAATTAACTAATATCTTAAAGTTGTCCGCCATTTTTTTTTAAAGAAAATCTTAAAAGCCATAGAAACGTGGCTTTACCCAGAACTTATAATGCTTCATATTAGAATTATAACCAGGTAAAAATAATCGAAACGAAAAAAGACACAAAATATTATGTTTAGAGCACATTTCTTGTCTTCAAACATTGATATTTCTTTGTTAAATAACAAGCAGATTAAATTCTACCATATATCGCAATATATATGCCATGCCATGAAAAGTTCAAACAAGAACACAGTTCTTATTTGTATAGTGAGCTTTATTATGATGTTTTACGACGTTGTATCATACTCAGCAATCCGAGAAACTTGTATGTATACAGCAACAAGATACTGTTATACAAACATTTACTTGCTTTAATTAAATTTTTTACCTAACATTTATTAGTGAAAAAATTTAATTGAAACTCTTCTTAGCAAAAAAAGTTTTCACAAAGGATTTTGCAAACAAAAAAAAATGATGAAACAAGTAAATGTCACGAAAATATTAAATATGCGATTAAAAATAGAATTTTTTAAATTTTTATATTTGATGCTGACCTTTGTATTTTATCCTCAACTTATCATAGAAAACTTAGATTGAGAGATTTCACTTTTAAGCACACGGGAATATGAATACAAAAAATTTAATAAATACTCGAAGGATAATTTTCACAAAGCAAATAAAATAAATGGAAATTCGCTCTTGATCGAATTCGTTTTTAATGTAAGAATTTCAGTCAATAGGCTCAAATATTTACAGTGAATTACAGGTTCAAGTAGTTTTATATTATAACAGGCTAAACTTCAAAATCTGAAAGCGTCCAACCATTCTATTTGTTCTGCTCTATTAAAAAGTTTTCATAAAGTTTAAAAAAGATACGATAAAAGAAATTTCATTTCTGAATAAAATTTTCTTATCAAATTATTATACTTAAGAAACGCGTTTAGCATGATGAACAGCAAGCGAATGATGGAATTCATCAAAATATTAAGATTTTATTTATCTAGCTAAATGAATTATTAGATTAGCTAAGATGAATACAAAGCTGCTGTCGCTCGTTGACGATAAGTATTTGTATTCTCACAAATTGGCTTCGGTCGCTATTGGAATAATTATTCGAATAAGAAAGAAGAAGAAGAGATGAAAACGTGGCCAGAGAAAATCCGTTTTGACACGACAAAGGCGAGATCAATGAAAATGAGAGAGAGAAAAAAAGAGACAAAGGAAATTCGAGAGCGAAGTATTTAGTTTCTTCACTTAACAATGCAATCTTGATTGTCGTCGAGTGGTAAACGTCGCCACGATTGACGAAATGATTTCGGAGGAAAAGAAAAGAGTGAAGCATAAAAAGAATTGAATGGCTATAATCGTTGCTTTAAAAAAAAAAGATTGCGAGAGATCGGCAACAACGCCTCGATTTTTGGTGAAGAGATGGAAAAATAGTCGAAAAGACAATTGATCGATTTTTTGATGGCAAAAAAAAATCGAAAAAAGAATGATAATGCTTGGCAAAAGTGAACCGACGTTTAATGATTTCGAGGCATTCACTTATCGTGAACGCGTGAATTCGTATTTTCAGTGAATGATAATCGTTTATCATTTTAAAAAACGAGACAAGAGATTGAGTCTGACTTTTAAAATTTTTTTCTAATCATGTAAAAATGAAACGAAATTGTCACTTCAGATTTTGTTAATTCTTTTCTATCTCTTTCTGCAAACGTCAGAATAAATTCAATTACTTTGAGGTCACTGTAACAAACGCTTTGCTCGTCGCTATTTATTTGATTAGTTTCGGAAAAAGTTTCAGGAAGATAACAATGAATTTATTGGTGTCGAATCGAATTCGCTGTGGTTTCGCTTTTATCAAAGGTAAAACGAAGATGAAAATATTTTAATCAATCGAAATTGACGATAACTCGGATTTCATTGTTTCGGGTATCTTGATGCTTAAAAACTACTACAGACAAGCCTCAGCGCCTCGTTTTCTATAAACTCCTCGTCTCTAAGAACAATTTTTTTATGCAAAAAAGTGATTCATTAAAATGAAGTTCTGCTGTACTAAAATAAGTTTTAGCTTTCTTCTAACAACTGATAATAATGCGATGCAAATTTTTTTTATTTAATATGAGGTACAATATAAGGTCAAATGAGGAAGAAACTAAAAAACCTACGGAGAATTTGCGAAGGAATCTTTTTTAAAATATAATTTTTCGCTTTCTTTAAATAGAAACGCAACAAAAAACAAAGATAATGTCTTCTTTATTGATGAGTGTTCGCAATGGTTTTAAAAGATAATTTTTAACTATAACTAAACACCTTAATTTATAATTTAAACAACTTCTTTTACAAATGCATTTTAAGATCTACGTGATGTTCTAAAGTGAATCACATCGAAAAAAGAAAAAGCAAAATTCGGAGAATTCTCTACATAAAGATAAATAATGTAATAAATTTTTGTAAAGTACACGTTTATCCTAACTTTCAAAAGTATTTTTTCTATTTCTGAATTAATTTAGTTTCGTCTTTTGCTTCAAAGAAGACATTAAAATCTTACGCTGCCAAATTGAAAAAAGCGTAGGCAGTTTATTTGTCGTATATGTTGAAATAACATTGTTGTCATGTGTACTCAAGAATTTTAATTTTCTCTTTCGTTCTCATTCAACTCATGTTTGAAGAGAGAGTTGGTATTAATAGAAATTTAAAGAAATCAGCTTGTAACATTCGTTATGATATCAACGCATAATACACAATAAAAGCAGTTATATTCGCAAAGCGTTGACCCTTTCACGATTTACGCAATTGAATTGCCCTAAGTAAGAAAAGCGAAGTTTATTTTTCCTCTTTCTCTCTTTCTTTCTACGCTGTTTGAAACGTTATACACTTGTTACATTGATAATTTACTAAGCAAAATGAATACAAATAATAAGCGCATAATTCAATTGGATGAACAATAGAAAATCGATTGCTTCGTTCTCGTCGGTCTAATTTTATTTCATTTTTTCGCTATACTTTGTTTTGAACAAGAAAAATTTTTGTAAACGCATACACCTTAACAGTGCATCTGAAAATTTTTCTTTTTTGTTTATATTTATTTTTACATTTATTTTATTTATTTTGACCGCAATTTTAGTATATTTATTTATTGCCATCAGACAAACTGTCCAAATGAAAAAAAAAGAGAAAATTTAGAAGATTATTATTACGTAAGTATGTTGGACATCACTTAAAACAGCTTTTGTCGCATTTTATTTCTATATCCGATAACACTCATTGTGCCTCTGTTCGTGGTACATGAAAGTTTCATAGCTTCCCATACTTGATTGTAATGTTGCTGTTTTAGAAATAAGCTCGAAAATTGTACATCACCTATAAGCTAGAAGTGGAAAACGTCGACGAATGAGTTTGAACTTCGACATTTTAAAATTCATAATTTCTTATATATGAGATTGCGATTTATTTTTAATTCATACAACAAGAGAAAATCAAACAAAAATTTTGAATAATAAAAAAGTAATCGCAATTAAGTTAAAAGAACGTTTTTTCCAAGTACTTTTTTGAATAAATCCAAACAAAATTATTCAATCATCTTGTTTGCGATGATTCGCATTTTTCCAATAGAAGAATTAGAGAGCATAAAAAGATTGGACTACTTAAGCTTTTCGCTCGAAATACTTTTGCAAAAATATTTTTAATGCTTGATTTTCGCAAGAAAATAATGAAGTTAGTAAGAGAAAAATTTAAAAGCTCAGACTTAAAAAAAAAACAAAGAGCAAGCAAGTAAAAATCGAAAAATTTGTATCCAAAGAAAGCGTTAATGCTGTTTTCAGTCTAAAATGAATAAACGAAAATTTACTTTTCGCGAACACAGTGAAATTAACAGCTAAATAAATTAAGCTTATATAAGTTTTCGCCTGCAACTGTTAAATTGTTTACTCTTCGTTTAGGTTCAAGCACGCAGAACAAATACGATTGGTAAGCTATAAAGATAATCTTTTTTCGAAGCGCGCTTTTTGCTTACAAAGAAGTTATTGAACAGAGAGAACCTGACGGCTAAAGAAGCGACTAGAATTATCATAGTGTTTACTCGCTGACATTACAATGACATTAGGAGAGGAAAAAGAATGAAATTGTCAGTGTTATTCTTATTTATATTCATCATTATTTTTAAAACACATTGTTTTATAAATGTGCAATAATTAAACGTAAACACGCTACGATCGATTCAGAATAAAAAGGAGAAAAAAAAATTATGCCCTTGGTAAAATTCATCGAAGCGTAGAAAGCGAAAGTTGGAGAGAGAGAAGAGAAAGAAGAGAGCGAGATGATGAAAATTGGTACGATAATGAAAGAATTGCGAGAGTAAAATGAGAGAAGTTCTCTTTCTCATTCGCTGTTTAAGTTTAAGCTAACGTATAGTATGCGGTAATGAAAAGATAACGTGTAAAAAATTAGAACAAAAGAAGATAATAATAATAATAAAAAAATGTGCAGCAAAGTAGTAGCTGCTGCTTGGCTACTAAATGCGAGTTTTGTGCGAAATCAGCAAATTTTGTTGCAAAATTTAGCTTAACCTTAAATTCTTCAAGTTTATATCTTACGATCAAAATGATGATCATATTTTGTATGTTCTGCATTTTTTTTTCAGAATTTTGTTTATGCTTCAAAAAAAAATCAATTTTTGGAAGTATCTCTATAATATCTGCTCGTAGAAAATTTATTCAAATTTAATTTTGTTGTCACTCAAATGATGTGGAAAGACTTTTTTTCTGCTTCGATCCTCTACTTTTCGAATAAACAAATTCAATTAAAAAAAGCGTAAAAAGAATAATTCTTCGCTCTGAGTATATTTTTCATTTAATATGCAAATATTACAAATATTTTTCACTTTCAAAAAATAAAATTTCTTCGCGTAATAACGAATTTTAAGCGAGATATGAGAAAATTAATTTTTGCATAGAAGAGGAGAGCAAGAATAAAATTAATAAGAAAAATAATTTATGGAGAATTAAAGTATTTAGGGATTTGATTATGATGAATTCGTGAATGAAATTATAATAATTATGTGAAGCGCGCTCTTAAGACACGCACAGCGTGAGGCAAGCATTCGTTTTGCAGTATGAAAAGAGTAGAGATAAAGTTTCTTTAGAAAAACTTTTAATTTAAAAATGCAAAATTTGAGTATGTGAAAAGAATTTTAAATTTTCGCTTCAAAAATGTGTTTAAAATGAAATTCTTTTTGAATTCATTTTATACACCCGTCAAATCTTTGCGATATTCATTTAATGTTCCGCTTTTGATATGAATCGAAAAGTGTGTAAACTTTCTCTGGTTTAAAGTATAAAAATTTGATAATTTTCGCTCTATGTTCACGGTAATAACTGCGATTAATTTTCGAACAAGAGCAGATGGTTAAATTAAAAAATTAAAAAAATAAGCTAATGCCATTTACTTACTACATACAAAGCTTTCTACAATTAATTTTAAATCAAAGCTATAGGATTTTGGCTCAATATCAATTTGCCTTAAAAATGTGCTTTCAAATTTAATTTTCAGGTTAAAACATTTAACATTTTTTATACTTTCAGGTGAAAACTATGCAAGTTCTAAAACTAGAACTGCTAACTTCTACACCACTTAATTTTGAAGCAATGAAAATCAATAAGAAAGCTTCAAAATGGAATTGAGTTTCGTGAGCCAAAATTTATGTATTGCGGTCAATTTTATGTTCAAATATTTGAAATGTTTCAGCATTGATTCGGAATACGAAAATAACCCGGTTGTAATGCACACACTGTAATCTTTCTTTACTATTTCTCAATGTTTGGTAAAGCACGAAAAAGCTTTTTACGAATGCTTCCTAAAAATGATTGAAGTGGTTTTTAAATAAAAATTTCAGTTTGAATGCGTACGTCTTTAGCAGTGGATGACGAATGAAAAAATTTTTGAACACACGCAAAAAATAAAGTTTTTTTTTTGATTTGACAGCTGAATTAACGTAAATGGAGTTTGATTGATGTTCAGCGCTTACTTCGCATGCTTTTGTAAATTTGTTACAAAAATGTTAGAATTAATCCAAAAAAAATTTTTAAACATTAATAATTAATAGTGAGATAAAAAGGCTTGAAAAGAGTTTAATTAATGTAATTAAATATGCTGAATAAATTAAAATTGTTTGATTAAAAGTTGCAAAATTAAGCTTTCGCTAAAAAGTGAGCAAATGAACATGTAGAAATGAGCGCAGCAGAAAGAGGAAGAAGCACTCACCCTGAAGGCGATAACGCGTTCACGGTACGTGCGAACGACGGCGATGAGTGAAAACGCTCCCAGAACGAATATTTGCCTTTTATACGTAAGGCGCTCGTGCTAAATGTACGCGGTATGCACGGTTCGGTATCACACGCTTCGTTTGACATCGTTTTCTTCTCAAACACTTTAGCTCTTAATTCATACGATGTTTACCAGTGAACGAGTCGTTTGAAAGTTAAAAGTTTTTCAACGAGCGAGCGAAGTAAATGTCAAGAAACTTTCGATTACAGCTGTTAATATTCAGTTTTTATATTTTCTTGGTTAGAATTCGGCGAGAGCAGGAAATCGATGAGTTGAACACGTCGAGCAAGTGTTTTTCAAAGTGAAAGTGAAGTTTAGAAGCTAAATTTTCGCATTTAAAAGCGAATGTTCACTTCGTATTGATTTTAAGTTTTCGTGAGTTTGAATATTTCTTAAAATAGCGAAAATGCATTTCATAGTTAGGTAAGAAGAAAGCAGAGAGAATTTAAAAATAATAATTTTTAATCGAAGCGAGAGAAAACGAGTGAAGCTCGATTTGTCTGTGATTTCGAAATAATTGATTCGATCTTAAAGAGGATTTCCTTTTGGTTTTTCGTAGTCACAAATGTGAAAACATAAAAAGCGAAATATGCGAACCAAATTATTAGTTTGACACACACAAACAGAAAACACCGAAGTATATTCTTATTATATTCTTAGTCTTAAACAGCGTATGCCCGAAAGAAAGGAATGCGAATATTTCGATTCTACTCAACGCATACACACATACACCATAAACACATAGCACGACGATACGATTTTGGTACGCATTCACCGTTTAAAACCTCTGATTTTTCTACAAAAATCGAAGCATCGAACGAACTCTAAGAACGAAAATGTTAAACAGTACATCGAATAGGAAGGAACATGAACGAAATAAATTTTACGCGATACGTGTTATTAAGTTTAAGTGACTGAGAGTTTGTGGCTTGTTACACGTACACACTATACACATTGACGATAATTTGATCGCTACTCACTTTCACAGTAAACCGAAAAAAAAAAATTTTTTTCATCGCTTTCATAATTCGAATTCTCTTGGATTGAAGCCGAACTTTTTTTTTCTCTCGCTTCTCACATCGCACTTCTACGAAAGTAATTTTTAAACATTCACCTTTAAGCGTTTGCCAAAGACTCAGAGTCGAAAGCGGTCACATTTGAAAAAGATTTTTTCACTACTTCGGAGCATAAGTACAAGTAATTTGACATTTTTAAAGCGAATTCGGCACTTATATAGCGTGTTCAATCATTTTTTTTTTTTCAAAGAAAAAACGTGACTTTAGCATGCTCGTATTAAAATAAATTTTCAAAAAAAGGCTCTTGAGCGAAGAGAAAATAAAATTTTAACTAAGCGAAATTTTAATTAGTGACTAAGGCGAGCAAAAAAAAAGTTTGACACACATTTTTTCAGTCGAGAAAATCAAGTGTTTTAGCTGTGATGCAAAAAAATCTAAATTACAATGCGGCTAAGCGCGCACAGTTGCGTCACTTTGAGCCATAATTCATTCGTCGCTTCTTTCGCTTTCTCCTGCTTCTACAAAGCGTTGCGTATTCAAATGATGCAACATTCGCGAACTTTCTTCTCTCGCTCAGTACTTTTTCATTTTTACTCGGTCGACGCGAACTTTGATTGTTTGAAAACAAGCGAAACCATTAGAACTATTTGACAAGTGCTGTTAAATCAGAAGCAAACAAATAAAATTTTTTTTTTCGCGATTATTTGATCGCGTACAGCTACTGCTCGAATGTTTCTCTATCTTCTCCGCGCAAAGCAGGCATATTTAATTGTAAATGAACGCAAAACATTGTGGCAAACGCTGTACACTATGCATTTTTCGCTTTTTATTTGTCGGTCGTTCAACGTTCACTTCAAATAGAAGCACTTATCGACACATACACATGCAGCTTTACGATTAATAGCGTTCGCGACGTGAAATGGAGAGAGAAAGAGAGGAAAAGGGAGCGAGAGAGAGAGAGAGAGAGAGAAAGAGAGAATCGATGTCAAAGACATCGACAACACAAACATAAAAATGTTTTTAATCTTCCCATTTTGCCTCGACTAATGTTGCAACACTCAGCGTGATGCAACGCGAACAGCGACGACATCTATCGAAGCGTTTTCAAACAAGTGAAATGAATGCGGCGAATGTTTATTTTTGGACGGCGAGAATAAAACGGGTCGCACATTGCGTCAGTTGCGGGATGAAACTATAGTGAGCTTATCGATTATTTTGAAAAGTAATATTAAACACTTTTCATTCAATATCTTTGTTTTGAAAATTGCTAAAGAAAATCATATTGTGAATGTAACTTGAATGTGGTTATTTTCATTAAAAAGTTGGGCTAATTTTATGAGTGGCGCTAAAATAAGTTTCTCTAGTCGAAAAACGATTGAATGAAAATTTTTGTATTAGCATAAAAGCGCTTTTTGGCTTTTTCAAGCGAATATTTTCAGGCTTTTTAATAGTAAAGTTGCACTTATCGATGAAAAGTAACATTTCTTTAATGTTTAGATATATTACAAGTAAGTAACTTTCGATAAATTTACTGCAAACGCTGTGGGCAAAAAGCGATTTATCGGAAATTTTCGATGCTATTTATCAAGTGAAAAAGCTTCTCAGAATTTCGATAAAAAATATCAATCCGTTTTATAACCTACGTGTTTAAACACATTGCGCATTCTTTTTTATTAATATCTGTGGTAACGTTTTTTGAGAAATTTTCTTGCTGACAAGGAAGCTGCTTTTTGTGCACGCTTCAGATTTCGATGAAACTTTATATGCAGATATAACTTCGTGTGATTATTAAGAATAACCTCCATCATAGGTGCGCGTTTTGCGCGTGAAGCAAGTTATTCGCGTTCAAACTTCAAATCTATTGCAAAAAAAATTTGTTATTTGCGATTGCAGACCGAAATCTTAACCGAATTTTTATCGAAAGAACTATTCAACTGCTAGCATACAGTACGAAAGATGTCTCATAATTCTATGTCAAAGCACTGAAAAGTTGCTTTTAAGATGTTTCAACATAAATAATAATAGAGGTAGAAATAATAATTCTAGCACATAATGAGTTTTAACGCTTAAAACAAGCCAGCGAAAAATCGGCTGGAATTTCGACCAGTAATCGAAAAAACAAAAGTTTTCTAAATAGATTTAATGTTAAAGTTTGCACGCGAATAACTTGCTTCACGCGCGAAATTCGCACCCATAATGGAAATAATTCTTAATAATCACATGAAGTTCCATCTGCGCATAAAGTTTCATTGAAATCGGAAGCAGGCACAAAAAGCAGTTTTCTTGTTAGATTCAAAGTTAAAGTGAAAGCGCGAGAGTATAATCACAGCAAAAGCACATGTGTTTCTAGTTAAACTTTGCACAAATTAACTAGCATAACAGTGAAATGCGTTGAAAATTTTTGAACGGAACACAGTCAATTAGTTTGTGTGAAACTGTTGAAAAATTATAACAGTAGAACCTCGTTTTTATGAACCACTTTTTGCATACAAAATGTTCATTAAAGCGAGGAGTTCATAAAAATGAGGTATTACCAACACTGTACGAAAATTTTCGTTCATGAAAAGGATAGTTCGTAAAAATGAGGTTTGACTATAATAATTTTTGAATTTATTTACGAGCAAACCCAGTTCATAGCGAGAATATAAAATCATATTGAGTTTCAAAAGAGTTGAATTGAATAAAATGAACAAAATAATCATTTTTAAGCTTAACAAACTTTATACAAATGCCAAAAATAGTGAAATTACTTAAATTAAATATATATATAAAAAAATTCGTTTTAATTACCCTGAAATTTCATTCAAAGATATCCTGTTGACATTTTCTTATATAAAAGTGTCGAATTTCGGAAGAGGTTTTTAAATTTTTCATTAGCTTAAAAATATACTTCGCTCAAATTTAAGCACTACTTCGTCTAATTTGAATAAACGAGCAAGCAGCGTAGTTGATCTTTAGAAAATTAAGTTCTTTGAAAAATAAAAAAAAATATGTATTTAAGCTGTATCCATTTTCTAAATTAAGTCAAACAAAATATTTTTCAAAAATAAGCTTATTCGGATAAATTTACTTGCTATTCATTCAAAACCAAAAATTTTTTCTTAATTTCTTAATCAATTATTTTACTTAATATAGATGAATAATTGCTGCAGATGTTATAAAGTAACGACCACATTAATAAAGAGTGTTTCAAACAGAAGTGTACGATTTTAAAATTATATTTTAGGTGAATGTTTAATTTATTTTAGATTGCTAGTACTTAAAATTAAATATTGGTTAAAATGTTTGCCAAAAATGTCTATTTTTGATTATCAACATTATTTGCCGTGAATTTTCTTAAAAGTTAACAGCTATTTTCAAAGGACATAATAAACTTTTCTTACCGATACTGTTACATTCAAAAAATTAAAAAGCAACCTGTTAGAAGCCGAGAAAAAACTGTGAATAAAGTTAGTACAGCAGAGTGAAAAAATAGAAAAACAATAAATTTTCAAATTTCTAAAAATTCAAGTCTAAAAATCGGCAAGGACGGAAAAATGGAAGACACAAGACAGTGATAAATCAGGATTATAAATTTTTCACAATACATTTTAAGTATATAAGCTTGAATTTAAAAAAAAATAATAATAAAAATTTGATTTAAATCTTATTAGAAATAATTTTCACAAATTTAGACAAAAATCATAAAAAAAGTTCCGCAGAATACGTAGGAGCAAGCTATCGCAGTTTTCTACTATTATACAATAATTATAAGGTTTTTGAGTCATAATATTTATAGAATACAATTCAAAGATTCTTTTGAGTATATCTTATTTATATTATTTGATTCTTAAATCAGTTTTTTATAATTTAGCAAAGTTGTTGAGTTTTATTTGACACGCTTTATGCAATAACTAGAGATGTGATTTTTCGGTAGTTAAAAATTGCAAAATCGGTCGGGAAATCGGCAGTTAAAATAAGTAAAATCGGCAGTTATTTAATTATATTTATAAAAAAGAAATTTTTATAATAAACAATATTAATTTTTTCAATGTTTTCGTTAGTGAGTTTGTGACAGAATTTTGAAAGTATTGCTTTGTAAAATAAAAAAGATCTTTCGACGCTCACTGATATGAAAGGAGAAAACTTTGTTTTAAAATTGAAGTCGAGGCTTTGCTTCGTATTATTTTCAAAAGATTAGGATTTTTAGGTAAACTTTGTTCAAATTCGCTTTTGAAAAACTATTTAATTTTTCTTTTGCCGTTTCTATTATGGCATAATAGAGAGACATTTTTCACCTCATTCTTTTCTAAAGTGGTGATTAGATCGGGAATAAAGAGAAAGTCGCGCATCGAAAGAGACTAATGTTTAAGTGAAGATTTAGATTCGAGCCTCTTAAGTTTCTTTATATCTTTAAAATCTTGTTCTCCAAAAATTCAAACTAAGATCAAAGTTTTCAACATAAGATTTGCAAACGTTTAAAAGTTCCCAACTGAATAATTACTATATAATGAGGAAGCTATAAATTTGTGACTTTACGAAACGTCAATGTATTATTTAAATTGTAATCAAGTAACTCATTTGATTACTCAAATCAGAGATTCTAACTTACACTAATCCATTTTAAAAACGAAGATTTGCTTGGACTATTATATAAGTTTTTACATACAAATAGCCAGAAGGTAAACTTTCAAAATTTAGCAACAGATGTTGAAAAGGCATGAAATGCAACGCACTCTAATTTATTTGCTATGCTAGGTTTGTGATACTAAGAGCCGTCATTTTCTTGCTATCAAAGAGGAATGCACGAATGAAGTTTCTTCAGCAATTGCTATTTTAAGCTTTCTTCTTAATCAAGAAAAATAAGAAATGTTTTTATTTGTTTGGCAAATCAGAGATTCTTACGCTTGAGTTTTGAGAAGTCGAGAATAGGATTAAAGCGAAATAAATAAATAAATTAATCAACAGCACAGCTTCACCTGTTTTTCTTGCTAAGTTCAAAATTCAAGTGAGTAGGGCTTGCTTTCGAAATGATGTTTTATTAATATTTAATTAGTGGTATTGTGATAAAACTTTTGCACACAAATTTTTTGCTAAGCAACAAAATAAATTCACAAAGATATTGTCCACAAAAAATTTTTGTCTTAATTAAATATTTATTAAATAGAGTAGGACATAAAACAAAAAATATTTACATCGAAATTTAAATATTGAAATTTGTCTATCTCAACTTTTCTATTTTTTAAATATTCAATATTTATTTAAATTTTTAAACTAATTTTTCAACGAGATTCATATTTGAATATTAATAAAATATTTTTTATTCCAAAGCCATTCTAAAGCAAATAGATGAAAGAAAACTTCAAATTCATTTTAATAAGAAAAAGAAGAAGAAAAAAATTCTAATGAATCTAATGAATAGAGGCTTTAAAGAAATTTTCATTTGATCTGAAGTGTATGAAAAACGCCTTAAGATTTTAAGCATTAGCATGTTCTTTGAAATATGAGCAGATCAATAAATTTTCTATTCTTATGCTCAAGCCTATCATCGAAATTTTTCCCTAAGTGAATACAAAGCTAACATTATTTGCTGCTTCGCGTAAAATTTGTTTTTAGATTTAAATATAGGAAGAAAATGGTGAGTAGTAGTATGAGTCAAATAAACTTATGCAAATTTTTCTGAACAATTTTATCGAAGTTTTCCTCAATGCTAGTGAATTTTTTATCAAAATTTTCGAGATAAAAATACTATTTATTTATTTATTTATTGATCTAATCTCTTTGGAGGTTAAAAAGAAATGCATAACGAGAAACAATATGAAACAAGAGAAAATTCGATAATTTTACTGCGGAGACTTGAACTAAGATTGTAGATTTTAAACATGAAATAAAACAACAAAAAAAACATGAAAAATTTCCACATAATATCTTTAAATAAGTTGAGCTTATTTTCGTTTTTAACATTTCAAGTGGGTTCAAAAAAGACAAAAGTGATTTTACATTAACATGGAGACAAAAAAAAAATCTGAAGGTAAAAATTACAAAATTTGAATTTATGTTGCAACATATTCGCTTGGATATCTCTTTAAGATCTAAATAAAGCAATTCAACTTGCAATTCACAAGATTTGCTATCAATAATAAATTGAATGTAGACAAAAGTTGGTATTGAATTACGCTACTTGCTTAAGTGAAAACAAAATTGCGCCAAATCAGGTGAAAGAATGCTGTGCAAGTAAATCTTATTTAGATAGGAGATTTCTTATTCCGCTTACTCACATAATTCGGTCAGATCTAGTGCTTGTAAGAAGAAGAAAAACTAGAGAAGTTTAATAAAGAAGAAACCGAAACTTCGCTTTTCAAAACGATAGTTAAAAAGGAAAACCGCATCGAAACATACGATGTTACTTTTCATTACTCGTTTTTATCGCCTTGAATATAAAAACGCTTTTAAAATGCGAGAAAAGATTTTTCTTTTCACTCTTTTAGCGAGAAAAATATTCAAAATTTTCTTAGTTTCGAATGAAAAAAAGTCGAAACGATTTTTTTCTGCGACAAGCACTTGGCTTTTAGCTTTTGAATGCAGAGAGTTCGTCTGTCGCTCTTTCACTCTCTTAATTTGATTTTATCCTCCAAATTTTTGAAATATTTTTTTTTTAGATTTGAAAAACGTTAAATTAGTGAAGATTTAAAAACATATTTGAAATTCTTTGAAATTGCAGAGTGAAGTTTTCCTCAGTCAATCAAATTAAATCAAATGAGGAAACGTAAGAAAGTTAAAATAGAAAGAGGAAAACTTCATCGCGAAACAATTCAATTTGTTGAAATATGTTTACTCTCTTGGTAATAAAATTTATTTTGTTGCCTGTCGAACTTCGTTAAATTTGAATAGGAATTAATTTAAGAAAACAATGAGATAAAATTTTGCTTCGCTTTGTGAATTCAAAAAGTTAAAATTGTGAGAAAAGTAAATCTTGACAATAATTCTGCTTGAAAAATATTCAAATCAAATATTCAAAATCAATCTAAATTTTGCTCTGCACTGCATTTTTGGAAAAATATTTTTCTTTTCAAGTTGTGCTCTAATTTGCTCTATTTGTTGACGGCGACATTTTTTTGTTTTCTGTTTTTCTTAATCTAAACGAATTCATCATTTGCTACCCATAACATCTTATATTTAATCAAGTCTAATCTTCAAATTAAAAAAAAAATGTATTGAAAATGTCAATTTTTGTTTTTTAATCTCATCATTTATATTTAATTAGTTGCATCCACGCATCAATTACGTAAATTTTGTACGTCAATGCGTATTTTATCGATGTAATCATAATCTGTATCAAAATCATATCACGAGGCATCCATTTAATTGCACGCATACTTCCTGTCAATTATTCCTTAAACTAATGAGCATTAAAATTATATTTCAATCATTGATTTCTCTGCCAAAATGCATAATAGCATCACGAGAGAAGCAATTTTAAAAGAAGAGTAAAACACGATTTAAAAGTTTTGACGAAGAGAATAAAATTTTTAACATTAACATTTAACATTTATTCAAATTATAAGATTTAAATGCGCATATCATTTTAAAATTGAGTAATTTTGAGAAAATAGTGTGTGCGAATTTTTCAGATTCTTGTTGCTTATGTAGGATTTGACCATCGCATTTTACTCTTGATAATCTTTTGATCGTCGATTCCATTTTTCCATTTACTCATTGTTTCTTTTGAAGCACTTCAAATTTTAAAACAAATAAAGCATCTCTGCAGTTGAATCAAATTAATTTTGATTCTCCTCGTATTTAATAAAGTATTCAAGCTTCTTTTCTGGTGATTCAGGCTGTTGTCGCTACACACTATTCGTAAATTCTACTGTAGAAAAAATTCTGCTGCCATTTTAATGCGCACATTCTAACAATTCATCTTATTTTTTCTTATTCATTATTCAAGTTTTTTACTCGATGTTCTCTATACAACTTTTAAATATTTGAAAACTTAAGCTAAAACTAGTGATGAAGACATATCGCGTTCAAATACGATCGCATAAGACAAACTAATATTTCAAAAGAGCTTTTGCTATGATATCGGAAAGAAATGATTTTTTTATTCTAGTTCAATACTTTTATGATATAATTTGAATTTTTGAAAGATGTGAATAAAGAGTAAAATGAAATAAACAATATTTAGAGTACAAATCAAAAGAATTTTAAATTAAAATTACAATTAATTTTCTTTCCATCCTATTAATGACATTAATTTAATTCAATGTTTGCATTACTCTTGAATTTTTTTTTTTGATTGACAAATGGCTTGGAGCTCGTAACATTTAATTCTAAATTATAAAAGCTCGTATTTATTATTTAGCATCAATCGCAATAAATGTTCAAATGAATATTTGAGAGGAAACAAACATAAAAAGATCGATAAAATGCAACCATAAAAAAATTTGTGCCAGTAATTGGGATAACTAAAACATTTAATCTTGCAGAGCGATCGCATTTCGCTTTTACCATTTCGAAATAAAACAAATAAGCAATTTGCATTTTTACAGTAAACAAATTCCTTGTTTTTAAAAAACGCTCCAACTGCTTAAATAAACTTATTTAAAATGGATTGCACGAACTTTCTTATTCAGATTTTTTAAATAAAAAGTGAGTAAAATCAAATTTTGATTTAAATTTTTTCGTGATTGTCAATTTTTCGAATTTTTCGCTGAATCGCTTTTAAACTATGATGGCTATTTAAAAAAAATTAAAAATTTAGAAAAATCTACATTCTCGGAAATAATTACGTTCCTCTATCAACTTTTTAAAAATTAACAATTAATGCTGTATCGATACTTAAAGATCACATTTGTAGAAAAAAAGAATTCATCTTATGATGACAAGTTGAACATTCTCATGTTTATGATTAAATATTATCGCGTAAAGGGAGGAAAGTTGATGCAGATTTTGTGACAGGAATGTTAATATTTCCGAAAGTTTATGAACAATCTTTACTTTTTGAAAAATCTATGAGTTTATCCTTATCTGATCGATTCAATTCTTAAGTTTTGCATCAAAAAAAAGTGTTAACGAAAGAGTAAAAATCTTGCGATCTAAAAAATTTCGATAAAAAGCGTTTCTATGTAGCGTTTCTTGGGCGGTGTTTGAAAAAATTTTTCATCACTACACGAGAAGAGAGAAAAGAAAAATGAGAGTTCCGAAGAAAAAGCAATTCTTCGAATAGGCGAAGTAGAAGAAAATCACAAGAGCGTTTTTTAACAGGCGATAAAAATTTTTTTTTCTGAAATTTTCCAAAAGTGATGCACACGCACACACACACACACAAGTTATTTGCGGCAAAATCTTAAACTTTTGCAATCGAAATCGTGAGATGTGCCAAATTACGTTGGTTGTTTCAAGTAAAATATCAACGATTTTCAAAACAGTAAATGTAAATGTTACTCTTTGATAAGAAGCATTAATTTATGTCAAACGTTTAATTTATTCTCTTCCAGCACGTCGCGGCGAATTATTTTTGCGTTAAATTTAGTTCATTTTAATGAATTTCGCTTAAAATAAACAAAACTTTTGAGATAACTGTTAAAGTAATTATTTTTCACTCTCAGTAAATGCTTTCGAGAGTTGAGAGTAAAAATCGTGAAAAGATCAAAATTTATGCGACATTTTCGATGGCATCAAGCTATCATACTCTTAGCATCTGCTTCTTAAGAAAATCTTTTTTATTTTCTTCTTGAAATTTTTACTAAATTTTTGTAAAGCTTTAAATCACTTAAATAAGATTTTTCAAAATGTGAGTTTGTATCAAACCAAATTGAAAAAGTAGCTTAAATGGAGAGGAAAACTTTAAATTGAATTAGAGATGTCTCGCTAGCTTATCATTTGTACACGTCTTGTAATGCGCATTATTTTTCATTTCGCTTACCTTTGCGATTCAAATCGTACATTTTTAGATCAAAGAAGAAATTTAAAAAAAAAAACTTTACGCTGTTATTATATGATTGAATGCACAGCAGACAAGAATATTGCGTAGAATGAAGATTTATCGAGCTGATCTTTTGATATTTCTCAGACGCAACGATAACATAAGACAAATTTTCAAACATCTCGCTTAAAGCCTACTTTTTTCTCTAGTATCAACAAATTTTGTGCGAATAAATAAATCATCATGTTTTCACTTGTAACTATAAATATACGTTGTACTAGCAAAAATAAAGCTCTTTTTGCTTGCTGAAAAGAATAAATTTTATCTAAAGTTTGTGCTTAATGATAAATGTTAACGAAATGAAAGATATTTTCGTTGAAAATATCAAAGCTTTTAAATAGTAACTTATTCAAATGAAAAAAAAATGTGCGCATTATCATTTGAATAAAGCATTTAATATTAATGATAATCATTAATTTGAAATGAAGTATTTACGTCGCAGAGACATGAAAAGAGTTTTTTAGAAAAATAAAATGTCTATCAAGGGTACAATATGATGCACTATTCGATTTTAATCATGAATTCGGTTCAATAACAAAAATGTAAGTGAATATAAATAATCTCCTTTTCGAGAAATTTTCATCAAATTTTATCTCGTCATCATAATATTTGAAACTCTTATCGATCGCTAGCTGAATTACAACAGAAGTTTGAATTTTTATTATTATTTTTTTATTTTTTAAAGAAATATTATTTTTCTACACGACAAGACACTGAAACCGACGTATATAAATAATCTCAAATTTCGGCTAAAAGCATTCAATTTTTTTTTATCGTCGCAAACTTTGACGGATTAAAAAATTTTTCATTTCAAAGAAAAAGAACAAACATTACCCTTTGAAAGCAAAGTGTATATGAACGCTTGAACAACTGAGGACATTAAAAAAAATTTAAATTCCACAAAAAGTTGCTTTAAAAAGAGAAACTCGCTAAAAAGATTAAATTTGCATAATGCGGATGCTTTCGATGATATTTTCAAAATGAATTTATATAGAGAGAATTACTTTTGAAATTACTCGCTGAAAAATGGATGTTATTTCACAAGAAAGAAGCACTACTGAAAATGTTTTTTTTAAAGTGTAAATTTTGCTTCTCCTAGCATTTTTCTGATCTTATTGGTCAATCTTTGAGCTTATTATTGCTTATTAGTAAGCATCAGTCTGTTCTTATCAAATCTGCATATCACGCAGTATGCGATTTGAAATAATAAGACATTGAAATGCGAAAAAAGAAAATTTCAAACTTACGATTCACCGCTGCCGATCGATGAATGCCGTGAAACGGATTTAGGTGACATTTCATATTCGCTATCGGAGCGATAGAGAAACGACTCTCTTCGCGATGGCATATTTTGAAGAACCAAACCAGAAGAAGGACTGCCGGCATCGAGTAAATGCTTATTCGGCGAACCCGACTCATCGGCATCGAAGCTAATGAAAATGAAAAGAGAAAAGAAAGATTAAATTCTCTTCTATTGTACGTTTGTTTGAATTAATGAGCGAACGAAAACGAAAGCGAAAGTCATCACTGAAATTACTGAATGCTTTAAACTCAATCATAAGTTTGAGGAAAGAGAAGAAAGTTTGGTTAAAAAGAAGTAGAGAAGAGAAGGTAAAGAAAATAGAGTTTGTCAAAAGACAAAGAAGTGAAGTTAGACAGAAATTTAATTTCGGTTCCGACAATAATCAATTTGGTTGATGAACGCTTTAAAACTCTCGCTTTTTACTAAAGATGAAGAATAAACATCTCATTTTTAGCATTCAAAAGCACTAAATACATAGAAAAGGATTCACTTGTTAAAAGCAAAAGAACAAACAGAGAACATTTTCAATTTAGAGTTAAAATATATACACACACACACGCTGCACACTGATACGCACTATACTCACTCAAACTTTATCATTTCTTTTCACTCGATCTCTCAATGTACACAAAATGATCTCGCAATAAGCATTTTTCTATTTACTCCTTTTAAAACATAAGAGTAAAGAACATGAATATATGTGATATTAAAACTTTGATGCGAAACAAAATTGCTGTTAATATGAAAGTTTTTTGACAAACGAGCTTTTCCACGAAATGTGGCCAAAAATTTTCACATACATCACTCAAAATTCGTTTCACATTTTTATTTTTTCTTTCGCTTTTTCTTTACGTTCTTTGATTCTCGCGCAGCGATTTCAAACGCTTCGTTTTTGTGATGAACACAACCTCACAAGAACGTAGGACACACCGTTTTTTCTTACACGCACTATTTCAATCCTACTGCTTTTTCGCTCATTTTTAAGTGAATTCTAAGTTGAAATTTGTAAAAATAAAATCGAAATTACGAGTTAAACTTGAGCCAAAAAAAGATTTTTCAAAGCAGATGATGCGCATAAATTATCGCGCTCGCATAACATTAATCTTTTTTACTAATCACAGAGGCTAAGAAAGTAACATTCGCATCAATTCTCCATCTTCACCTTTTCATCGTTTGAAATGCAGACAGAGATGCTGCTTTGTTCAAATTGTTTTTTTACTTGTTTGGGTACACTTTTAAGTATTCGTCTGTTTAACAGCAATAAAATAAATTTTAAAAAATGAAAATTAAAAAATTGTGTTTATTGTTTTTAAAAAAGTAAATCACAAAAGAAAAGCGAAGAAAGAAAAGAAGAAGAGCAATGAATGAAATTACACGCTTCTTGACATAAAAGGCTTCATTTTTCATCCTCACATCCTCACTTGCGTGTTTTTCCAGCCATTAAATCACTTCAGACGCTCTTGGCATTTAATAAGCAAGCAACGTTGCAGAAATTGAAAAAATCAATCGATAAAAACACTATTTTGTTGATCAGGCAAGATTATCAGTGTGAGACAATAAGTTAGGATTAAATATAGTCTTCGATGGGATAAACAATTTGAGTTCAAGCTTCATTTACAGTACAAAATCAAATAGAAAAAAGGTTGTTTTGATTGTTGCTCACGTGCGGAGAAAATGAAAAAGAAACTAAATGAAAAGCAGCGGGTAATTGCATGGAAATTGAACACTTTGATCAGATGAAATTGCAAACTACTTTGTATTTAGTAAGAGTATAAAAAATCACTTCAAAAGAAGAGAAAAACAAAAGTGAACAAGTGGATGTTTGCATCAAAAAAGAAAGCATAGATATAGATATAGGTGAAGAAATGGCAAATTGTTTACTCTTCTTTAGCTATTATGCATGACACGATTGAAAGATTTGCTATATCTTCTATATCATTCTATTTTTTTTTTCTCGCTCATTCATCTATCACTTGGTATGTCGTAACGCCAAATTCATCAAATTAAAAGTTATAATTGCTATTTGATATTCTTTCAGCGAAATTTGATCACCAACATAAGCATTTTTGATTTTTATTACAGTAGGAGTGAATTGGTAAAAAGTCATTTTTGGACATCGACATTTATTTTTAGGATCAATTCGTTTTTTTTTTTTGTAAAAATATATTTTAAAAGCTATCTTAATGTATTAAAAATTAAATGAAATCACTTTTTTCATTGTGCATTGTTTATTAAATTTCAAAATCTCCCTTGTAAAAAAGTCACAACTCAAAATTAAATTTCTGATTATTGTTGATTTAACAAGATATTCACAAATATTTAAAAAAATAATCACATTTTCATAATTTCAATTAAAAAGATGGAAAATTAAAGATTTATTGAAGTTTTTAAGGAAAGGAGTTGCTATCAAACCTTACACAAGCAGCAATAAAAGTAAACTTCGAAATAGATCTGTTAAGTTACGAAGCCTGCAAAGATTTGCCGGTTTTCTTTTTATCCATTTATTAAGTTTCAAAATGAACATCATGCATGAAATCTTCTCAAATGAAGCACGAAAAACATGACGTAGAAATCAGTTTTTTCTCTAAACTTGACAAGAAAAGAGAATTTCTATAAAAAAAAATTGATGAATTAAGGGAGAATAATTAATTGATGAATTTCGTGCATAGAAAATCAAGCGAATAAAAGCAATTGGAATGAAATTTATGCTAATTATATTCGTTTTAAAAAAAATTACTTATTTTCTAAAGATATTGTGAATATATTGATGAAGCAGGAAACATTTTTCTTTGTGTTATTTTTAAAGTTGCATATACAACAAAAAATAGTTCGGTGCTCGAATTCAATTGAATTTGACTTAAATTTTGTTATTTGAAAATTGGATACCCTATGATAGCAAATTCTTGAGAAAACTATTCTTTCATTTTCTTGCTCTTACAAAAAAAGATTGAATTGAATGCAATGCAAGCAATGAGCGAAAGAAAAGTAGCGGATGTTTAGTAAATTCGATTAGATTCTTTATGTATTATATTCTGCACATAAAATACATTTGTACGCTGAGTTTGCTTGCATAATACTTTGCATTCTTAAAATTATAGCTGAAAGTAATCACATTCGCATAGATATGTAACATTAACTGTAATAGAACTGTTTTTCATTTTCGGAAATTTTTTTGAGAATAAAATTTTCCTGAAAAAAAAATGATAAAAGCAAAGTGAAAGATGATAAGAAAGATGAAATATGATCAGAACTTAATGAATTCAGTTTAGTTATGTAATACAATTTTCTATAATTTTAGTGAAAATTTGTCAAGAGTTGAAACTTAAAATAACGAAAAGATCGATTTCATCGAAAATTTTTCATTTTGGTACACTTGAATTTTTAGCTAAAGTATTGATTTGAATATCACTTTTATAGCAGCAAAAAGTAAATAATGATTTATGAAGT
>NCKU01000694.1:0-32132 GCA_003675995.1 Dinothrombium tinctorium | reverse complement strand
GATTGGACTTCACCAAATGAAAATGTTGAGACGTATAACTACCGATCAATCTGTTCTCAAAGCGATGTTTTCTGCTATTGTAGAATCACATCTTATTTATGCTTCCTGTGTTTTTTATCACTCTCTTGCTTCCTCTGATCTTAATTCTCTAAATAAGCTCGTAAAACAAGCATCTACATTGGTAAAAGATAACCTTTCATCTTATACGGAAAAAGTTAATCAAAGATGTTTACAAATGTGGGGAAAGTTTAAACAAGAAGTGACTACAAATCGAGGAACCCTCAGGAAGATATATGCAAGAACTGAATCGAGAAGGAGGCAATTCAAAGTTGTGATGTCTCAAAAATAGCTTCTATTTTTCATTTTCACAAATATCAATTGTTCTTGAGGGTAGAAATGCCTTAAACTAAATTTAATAAACTTAAACTTAAACTTAAACTTAAGTTTTGCTTTCATTTTCAAAGAAATGCACTCATTTCGATTACGATTTGCAGCGATTCGTCGTCGATTCACAACAATGTCTTCGATATTGAGACCAGATGAAGTTTCGCGTTACAGTCGGCAAATGATTTTACCGCAAATCGGTATTGATTTCAGTATCACAAGTTTGCTTCGCGTCTCGTTCGCTTTCTGTGCATTTGAATTACGCTCGCAACAAAGCGTCGTGCTTCTGATTGCGCGAAACACGCTCTGCGCTCGCTTCTATCCTCTGCGAAAGCGTATAGCGGCGAAAGCAGCGTCTCGCTGAAATTGAGGCGTTTGCAGTGTTTAGTGACGTTTGTGACAAGTAAACACACGCTTCGAAAGAAAATACCGAATTCACTCGAATTTTGAGCCGAAATCCGCTCGAAACGAAAGCGAAAGAAAGTACGTTTCGAAAGAGAAGGTAAGCGACGCGTGAAAATACAAAGAGTACACAATCGTCAATTTATTCGAACACTAAATACAAAAGGCGAGAAAAAAACGCGAGTGAATGGAGAGCGAAAGCGGACCGCATACGGATACTGTCACTTGGAACACGGCCGGACCTCGACTTCCGATACTCGTCGCGATACTTCCGTTTCTAATCGTTGTGTTTTTAATCATTTGTTTGATTGTCAAATATTTACGTCAATATTGGGATAAAAAGCGAAAAAGTGACACTTACGTTTTCGTTGGCATTTCGGATAAAGAAACACTGCAATCGAATAGCATTGACGATGCGACTGATCCAAGACTTAATTCGCTTATTTTCAAAGAAGATAAACCCGATACACAAGCATTGATCGCTTCCAGGAATAATTTTACGCCAAACACTTACCATCAAAATGTTCGTGACACGGACAGCGATGGCATGAATGGTGGTAGTCACTATCCGAGCACCGAAGAAGAGCAGCTAACCGATCATTCTGCTCACAATACCGAAACGCTGCCTTTAACTGATAAAAGAAGCCAAAAAGCCACTGAATCTGATGTTTGAATCTGCAGCTCACGCTTAAGAACGTCGAACAAGAAATAATCTCTTATTTTCATAGTCCAGTTTCGATCTTTACTTTAATTATTCATGTTGTGTTCGTCTCTTGTTTTTATTATTAGTTCCTATTTTTGATTGTCTTTTGTAAGCAACTACTTTCCGGTGAATGAAGAGCAACACTATGACTCGTGATCTTTGTCTGATCTTTGTCTGATCTTTGTCTTCTCGAAGGTCAACATTATATTTTCAAATGATTACATATCTCAGCCACTCGCCAAATCTAGAATCTTATTTTGAAATTTATTTGTGAAAACATGGTGTCGGTTTTCGATTATGTATTGTGTAAATTGACAACTTTGTAACTCTTTTTACAAAGATAATATTAAAACGGCTTTTAGATTTTTAAATATTGTTTCTGATTTACAGGAATATGTTTGAAAATTTTCGGGATAAAATACAAAACGTAGTGCCGCAGGATTTATCGACAAGGTATGCAAAGTTTCAATTTATGATAAAAATATTTAAATGTTTTCTTTCAGTTTGAAAGTTCTTACTATCACCGAGAAAATTTCTTCGAATTCGGTGAAAAAGCATCTCAGCAAGACGAAAAAGGTGAAAGTTGATCTGAATGCAGGCGCCGAACTTCTTCACCACTATCAGCAGCATTGGGAAAACTTACACAAGCAAAGCGAAGCGAATGCGAAAATCGCTGAAGAAGTCGCCTCAGTTATCGATCGCATAAATGAATCAGTAATGAGAAAAAATGCAATAATCAACGAATTTATTTCGTTGGTCTCATCAATTCCATCAATGCATGAAAGCGTAGGCAATGTAGTTGATGATTTAAAACAATTGGAAAAAAATATATTGCTTGTCGAGCAACGTTTGACCGAGTTAGAAGAAGCGAAACAAGACGAAGCGTTTAAAAAAATGAACATGAATCAAGCCTATGAAGTAGCGCTGTATAGAGAGAAGAAAAGTGCCCAGTTCGAAGAGTATAAAGTAAATCTTGCGATAATGCACACTGAAAAGGTGAAGAAAATCGAAAAAATGCAAAAACTCAAATACAAAGAACGTCAGCAGGCTTTTCAAGCCGCTTTCGAGGAAGAATTGAATCAGTACAAGATTCATGGCAAGGTCGAAAGGCAGCAGCAGCAAGAAGTTGAACATAAGGAAAAGTCTTTGGAGGAGATTCAAATTGAAAGTGACGAGGCCGATTTAAAAGCTTTCGATGACTTTTTGAGAGAATAATCATCTAAGTGTTAATAAGACTTCTTCAATAATCTATTTTATTAATGGTAGCGGATGTTTTTCATAATATACAAAAGTATTTACAAGTTGTCTCGAATATACCAGATATTTTATTTTTCTAACCACAAAGTAGATTATAAAGAAAATTGATACATACTGAATCCAGGCCCATTTCAGAAGAAACCATAATCCTGTTCTGTACCTAAATGTTTCCTCCGCATAATTCAAAGTTAGATGAAGTTCAAAATCGTCATTAGTCTTATCTCTTCCTCGCTGCCAAATGTAATATGAATCTATTCCGAGGCTCGTTGTGACTAAATCATTTCAACTTAAGAAACCCATCAAACTACTAAAGTTCAAACTTACAGTTTTGACTGAGATATGCTTCCATAAAGTGTTCGAATGAAAAATCAACTGCTTCGTCTATCTGAAAAGTAAAACCATAGTTTTGTTTAACAGAAAGCAATTTGCTTTGATGAAATTTAAGTTTTCCTCCGACAGTAAATTTTGAAGCCGATGAACAAGTCGTTTGATCAACGAACACAATCGCATCCATTTTGAAGTCGATTTTCTTTATTTTGTAATCGAATACAAATATGGCTTTCACACCGACCACATTTTCGGATTCGTTTAGTGGCATCAATAAATACAATTTAAATAAATCTTTCTTCCCATCCATATTTACATCCATTTCATAATTCTAAACACAAAAGCACCTTTTATATTTATTTCATTTTTTTGTATACTTACTTCAATTATCGGTGCTCTTATGATCTTTGGGTCAATCGCTAAATTTAATTGAGGCAAAGAAGTCCACACAATGTTGCCGATTGGATCATCGGTGTCCAGCATTAATATCAAGTTATATGCAAAACTTATTTCCGGTTGCTCTGTGAACACTTCTTCTTTCTTCCACAGACCATCGCTTTTGTAAATGATAATCAGTGGAAGTGTTACATTGAGTATGAAACAGATTATATGAAAAGCAGTTGCTTTCGAGTAGAATGTAGACTTGTGAACAATTCTTGTAGGCTGCGAAAATAAAGAACAAAGCATTTCACAGCTCTTTTTCTCATTGATTCCCTTTTGAAGTTATTCGTTTCTATGAATACCGAATGCATTTTGTCAACAAATCATTCCATTCGTCGAACTATTCTCTACTTTGATCGCTATGCGTCCATCACTTTGAGCTCCACTCATCACTCCGAATCTTAGAAATTAAAAGTTTTTACGATTTTGGCTTTTTTTTCTGAGCGCGATTTTTGTAAGCAAACTGCGATAGCGAAATGCGTGTAACAAAAATTTTTACTTTATTGACAATAATAAAATTTGAAAATACGAAACTTTGATTAATTGAATAAACTTAAATAAAATGTAATTTAGAAAATGTTTTAAATTTTAAATAAATCTAATCTATTTTAAACAATTTAGAAATTGAAATGAGAATGAATACACTTAAAATATGAGTGAAATATGAAATGTGCGCTCGCGAACTATCATTCGAGTCCATTCTTTGAAATAGTAGATTGCTATTGATTTCGTTAAATGCAGAAACGTGCACTATTCTCGCGTTCGGTGTGCCTTTCGCCGCAAAACTAGACAAAGATCGCGCGAATGTCTTCGCAATTAAGAGATCACTAGGTGTGAATTTATAAGTTGAATTCGACATCGCAAATAGTAGCAAGACATCGTCGCCGTGTCCTGCTGAAGCTATGAATTTCGGAAGAATCGAGAACGACGAACGATACTTGAGACGATAATTAAAGGTGTTCACTTTAGTTTTTGTCGACAATAATTTCGTGAATTGTTTGATTGGAAGATTGATAAGAAGTTGAGCACAAAAGTCAAAGTATCGTTGACGAAACGAGAGGTGCTCTTTGTTCAAACTGCTGAGCATTAGATTGTTATAAAACGGATCCTGCGTCCAATTGGATCCGATCACTTGTGTCAAATCAGTTTTAGCCATTGCGGTGAAATCTTTCTCCGTGAGATCACTTTTGCTTGCCTTTAATTTTCGAAAATATTTCGATTTCATCGCTAAATGGGTCAAGTAGCACAAGTATCCTTCCACTTCGGTCGATCCTAACATTACCTCAGTGACTCCTTTCGCGAAAACTCCATCGCGAAGTGATTGCAGAGGAGGCGTTCGAATGAGAAATCCATCTCGCGATGGTTTCCATTCGTGTCCAGAGTGTGATAAAAGTAGAGAGGCATTCAAACTTCGAAGGCAATCGAAGAAGTTTGTGCAGTTACACTCAAGCTTTTTGATAAAATTTTCTGCTTTTTGCCGCGGATTGTTTTGAAGTACCCAACTTCCGACTGCTACACCACTCATCATAATCGCTCGATTGAAGAGTCGCTCTTGAAGAATCGCTTTGGAAGTAAGCAGAAAAGAAATGGACATGGAACCAGAAAAGCGACCGATGACTGTAACTCTGTTTGCATCGCCACCAAAAGCTCTGATGTTGTTTTGCACCCACCGCAATGCTTCTATTTGATCCCAAAGTCCCATATTTCCGGGCGCAATACCGTCAAGTTTCAGAAATCCGAAAACTCCAACTCGATATTGAACAGTGACAACGATCACTTTACCGATCGCAGCCAGATATGATCCATTGAACTGTCTTGCATCAGCGAAGTCGAAGCCTTCTCCAGGGATCCAAATCATGACAGGAAAAGAGCTTTCATTTGTGACCGGCACAAATATATTCAAGTATAGACAATCTTCAGATGACTATGAATGAAGCTGGTAAAATACACACAAAAAAAAGAATTTTTAATTCATTTACCTCATTCAGATGATCAAATCGAAGCAATGGATTGATAGTTTCCGGTAAATGCCGCATTTGAATGCATGTAGGAGCGTATTTGGTCGCATCGCGAACCAGTGTAGAAGGTGCAATAATACTTTCTGGTCTTTGGAATCGCAATGAACCAACAGGTGGATTTGCGAATGGCACACCTAAGTATTGATGGACATCGATGCCGTTGAGTTTCGATTTTATTCCGCGAAATGTTACTCCGTTGGTGATTACAGATTGCGAATGAGAAAGTGATATAAAGGCAGAGAGATAAATAAGCCATATAAATAAAAAGTTTGCTTTCATGGTTAGTCGAGTGCGGCTGCATACGACAAATGCGACTGATTGAAGTGATCAGAACTTTATTCCTTTTTATAGAGACGCGTTTTAAGTTAGTGGGCTAAAAGTGACAAAAGCTTGATAGTTGATCACCACCAGAGGTGTCTCTTCGATAACTACGTCAAGGTGATAACCAATGCCAATAACCTCGTGTTTATTTCGGTTTTCGTTGCATCACGTTTCTGAAGATGAAAAGTGTTCAGTTTTTTTTTTCATTCGGAATCGCATGAACTTCGCTCAATTTTCAGCTTGTTTACTCTTAATAAATATGTTTGTGCAAAGACGAGAAAAAATAAAGTTTCTCATCTTCAAAGCATTTTTGTATCTTCTTCTTTTTTTTCTTTTTGGCGCAATTCATTTTCATTACAATTTGAAATGAAATTCGAAGTTCATAAGTTTTAATCTAAAATAAATTCACTAGACGCGTTCATCGCTGGAATTTGCTTTGAAATTTTTTCAAACGCTATGCCGATATGGATAAACAATTCGAGTGAGCGCGTTGTTTGACGCACAATAAAGATTATTTAAATTAGATTTCATTGTGCCGCTAAGGTAAAAAAATTAAAGCAATTACATAATTTGTTTACGAGTAACTTGTATATTCATCTTTTTACGCCAAAACCTTTTCAAGTTTTTTTATGTATAATCAACATGAGCATTTACAAATGATAAATTAGGCAAATAAAATAAGAAAAATTCCCAACCTATTTTTCATAATTTAAGTATGCGCAAAAAAAAAGTTTTTTTAGCTTCGAAATTTTCGATTTATTTTATTTCAATGTATCAAAACTTAATTTCGAATTCGAAAAAATAAATTTACTGAGCAAACTTTTTTTTTCAACATTGCAAAAATAAAATAAAAATTCAAACAACAATTTGTAAATATTAATGAACTTTTTTGTCAACAGGCGGAAAAGAAGTGATAAAGCAGAAATTTCGAGTGAAGCAACTAGAAAATGCCGCTTTACAGTAGATTATTTAGAATTTTGGTTTTGTTTTTTTCATTAAGAAGCTTGTCTGACAAAGTGCACGATATGAACTTTGAATTTTTTTTCGAGGTAAAATTCAATCGCTCACTTAGACTAAGTTAGGCTTGTTTAGAGGTAAAAAAATGTGCTTCGATTTGTTTTGATCTTGATCTTGTTTAAATGAGCTTTTTTTCTATTAATGTCTATTTATTGAGGCAAACATTGATTAAATGATCATTAAAATATTTAAAATAAGAAAGTCAATGAATATTCATAAATATTATTTCAAAATACTGCCTAGCGTGTTACATAATAGAGATTCGAGAATTCAATTTTAAAAAATTTCCCTCGATTTAAAAGAAAAAACTTTGTACGTGTAGTTGATTTTTTTTTTCTTGCAAAACATAAACAGCTATTCATTTATGTTTCTAAGGTTCCTAGAAGTGTTGCAAAATAGTGATTCAAGAATTAAATTTTAAGAAATTTCCACTCGATCTAAAAAACTTTGTACATGTAGTTGATTTTTTTTTCTTGCAAAACATAAACAGCTATTCATTTATGGTTTTAAGGGCGTTTCAATGTTAAAGGAAACATTTTTAGCTAATTTTTTTCTCTTCAGCGTTCGATTTAACTGTAATCATTGCATATTTTGCAATTCAAGCAAATTTTCATTTTCACCTGTCAAACTCAACCAACAAAAATTTTCTCTGCGAGCTTTTTCTAATCAATCATATCGATAAGCACCTTTATTCTTCGTCTTTTTTTAAAGCTAATAATTGCTCAAACCATTGCGAATCGTCATCATTAAAATTTTCGAAAGATCATTTCGATCAAAATGAAGTCTTGCGGGGAGCCCATTTTTAATAAAAACATTTTTAAGCTAAATGTTGCAATTAAATGCTTAGACTCAATCACTTTAAAACCCCTTTAATAAATTTCACTTTCGAAATCAGATAAAGAAATTTGAATTATACAACTGTGTTCAAAAAAAAGTTTCCATTTTGTGAGCAATGTTTCGGATCGAATTTTTTACTGAGCATGATGATTTCATTAAAAAAAAGAAATTAATTTCTGAAGAAAAAAAATATTATCGAAAAATCTTTCTACTTAAATGAATATGAACCCATATTTTTTCTTTTGCTTAGTCACTTTTCAAAGAATTAGAGAAATTTACGTGAAAAAGATTTCTTAATAAAGTTTAAAATTTTTTAAAACTTTTTTGCACGCTATTTAATTTTAATTTGTCAATCGTAGTTATTTAAATTTATGCAAACTTCTTTTAATTTAATTATTTTTTTACTGTTTATTTAAATAATGTGATCAAAAAACGTATGCGATCATGAAAAAAACTAATTTTCGTTGCATTTGTGATCAAAATTTACTATTTTAGCTTGCAAGTAGTAAACAATTAATCCAAGTAAATATAAAAAAACAAACAAAATGCTGTAAGTCAATTTTCACACAATTTGTATTCTTACCTTCACGCATAATTTGGCACCAATCTTCAATAGAAAACATTAGCACTCGATAATCTAAATACAAAATAATTTGATTGTTTGCTTTGCACATAATACATACATTCATGCGGTTGGTTTGCATTTGAAAAGAAACAATTGAATTTGTGTTTCGCTTTTTCAACACTGACAAAACGCTTCCGAAACAAGAGGTTATTGAAATGGCGTTCATTTTTTCGGAAGTGAAAAGAAATAGTTTTATGCAATCAAATATGAATTATTTCTATTAAAAAAAAATTCATATCTGAAAAAGATTTTTATTTACTTATTTTCTTATCTTTCGAGGAGAATTGCAACCAAAATTCAACGAAAGACAAATACAATGTGATCTTCTTTTTTTTTCTCAGAATTAAATCGTTTAGCTTCTCTTCTCGATCAAAAGTTAGTTCAGTAACCGACCTATTCACAGTAATTCATCTCGACTTATTATTTTGTAAGCATCTTACATGCGTATGACTTTTGTTGAGAGCTCACATTTATGAAACAAAGTGCGATAGTGCAAGCGGATTTTGATAAAAATTCCGGCGATCGATTTCAAATTGCATTTTTAAAAAATTTTAAAAAACATAGTCACATGTGATCCTCTCAGGCCTCACAGGCCTCAAAGTTTTGAAATAATATCAACTTGTTTTTCTAAAACACTTACCCTTTTCAGGTGAAAAGTGAATTATCCTCAAAGGCACACTTTTTTTTTGCTTTTTCGACTACTCTCACGATTTTTTTTCATTTATAATGTTGATCAACAGTAGATACGCAATTTTCTTTTTTTTTTAAATTATCCTTAATTCATCTTGAATTGCTCACATACGGCGTCAAAAAACCTCTTTTCTGTGCTTCATTTTGCTTTTTTCAAGGTTTTTCTTTCAGAATTTCATAAGTGATGTGGATCAACTTTATTTCGATAATAAAGTACGAATGCATATGAAAATTTTTACAAAATTCGCTCGAAAATTTCAAGTTGGCTCCTTTTTTTTAGGATTTCCACCAGAAAAAAATATCCGTTTTATCTAGGAAAAAAAAATTCCGTTATCACATAGTATGTTCAAAATAAAAATTATCTCATTACTCGATTTCTATTACACATCTTTAATATTTTGATAAAGCTCTATACACGTGAAAATCTTTTCGGGTAAGAGGTGGTAATATTTTAATCGTGTGTAAACCATTGGTTAATTGGCATTTTTTTCTAATTTTCATTCGGACCTTTTAGAACATCCTTTTTTCCTATTTTTAATAAAAATAATTTAAATTTTGTCTAGTTTCGTATAAATTGATTCATTATCTCAAATTTTGCTCTTGTTTTGAGAAAATACTATTTTGCAATTTTCGTGAATTTTCGTGAATTCGTGAATTTCGTTGATCAAGTACTGCTTTTCGGACAATTGAGCTGGTCTAATTGCTCCTATTTATTTGAATTTTTATTCCTTTCTTCGAAAATTACGCTTAAAAACCACATCATCAGGCTTTTCATTCTCTTACCAAATGGTTTCAAACGCCGATTCTTTTATAAAATTATTCGGTAATTTAATATTCATTTATCTCGCGCTGATTATTATTTTTTATTTCTAATATTACTTCCTACATATATGAAATCGTGAAATTAATATTTATAGAAGATATTTCGAGCATAAGTTTTCTTAAGCATTGTATTGAAGTGATGCTAATAACCTTTCAATGAAAGCTCAACATTGTGTAACGATGTACTTTTGCGATAAAAAAACTTCAATTGTACGGCAAATATGAAATTATTCGAAGACAGTGTAAATATTTGCTCTTATTTATTGTCATTTTTTTTTCTATTTGAGAAATCTAACATTTACCAGTAAAAGATTGAGTAAATAAATTAATTTAGAAAATGTTTTTTCCTATGACACAACTGTCTCAAGTCACAAGGCACTCTTTTGTCTCACCCATTTTTATATTTTCCATTTATTTGCTCATGTGGAAAATTTTTTTATCTAATGTGACACAATTTTCGCATCTACTACTGCTTCAGTTTTTTTTCTCAATAAAGTTTAACAATTATCGTCGTAAGTCGTGTAAAATAAACAAAATGGAAGTTAATTTCAAATCAAATTCTTTGCTATTCGAACGATATCGTCAATTAAGCTTAAAGAAATGACGAATATGAACTTAAGTTTGGAGTAAAGAATTTTGAATTACTTCACTTCTAGTTGATTTAATCTAATTTGTTTGGCTTCTAACTTAACTTTGCAAATAAACATAACCTACAACTGACCTGATTAAAATTTATTTTGTTGTGCAAAATTAAAGTGCTCAAAACAGCATTAGAACATCGATGCTTCTACAAGTGGCTGACGCTTTTATATTTGTTCACATGTTTTGTCGTAAAAATTTTGAATGTCAATAAAAATAATGCCAATTAATCATTTGAAATGCTGATTTCCTTCTAAGTTACTCAATTAAAAAAAATGAATTTTTTTGAAATAATTATCATATTCAAATGTAAAACATTTCCCGTTTGCAAAATTTAATCAGTAGACAAGAAATAATTTTGTAGAAATTTTAATTATTAACGCATTTTAACAGCTTCAAATTTCAGCAGTTTCAGCATTACTGATACTCTATATCTTCTTGCATTTTTTCCTGAGGAAATACTTGTAATTGAAAACTCCGTTCAAAAAATAAAGAGAAAACATTAAAACCATAGTGAAAACCTTTCGTTTTTAAGTCAAATAAATTAAACTCGTGTTCAGGAAAATCTTTTAATTTATTGCTTTTCAGTAAATGCATGTTTTAGGTAAAATGGAAGATTTTTTTGCACAAGAGGGTGCAATACATTGATTCGAGCCTTATTATAGGACAAAAATAGGCTGCACAAATGATTTTTACAATTTTGTGATGAATTAAAACGTCTTTGCATTCTAAACAACTAAAATTTTTATTTTATTTTAAACTGATTTTCCTTTTGGAAGAATTTTTCCATTCGGTGATATTTTCATGTTTTCTTCAAAACTCAGACCTTGATTTGAATAAAATTTTTTAAATAAACACTTGTGATTTATCATTATTATCGCAGTACCGTTTTCGTATTATTCAATTCTCGTGTTGTTTCATTTTTAAAAAGCAAAATCGATTTGAAAGTAACCGAAATTCACCAATGAGACTTGAGCCAAATTCTCAATATTCATGTCACCTGACGAGAGAAATTAATAAAAAAAGTAGTTTTACACACACACAAAATTGTTTATTCAAGTAATGCATTTAATATCAAAGAAACGAGATTCGAGTGTGCAGAGATTAAGCGACTTTTATAATGGCGTTAGATGCGATTCAAAAAATCACTCGTTAATCACGCTATTAACGTAAGAGATGAGAAAATTAACTTTTAAATTTGTTTTATTTTTCGTGATATGTTACATAATAAAATAAATGCAAATGTTATCGAGAAACTATAAAATGTTATATAAACATATGCGTCAATAAATAAAGTGAAATGCAATGAAAGAACGATAGCGATTAAAAGAATTTACAAAAAAATGTTTGACTTAAGAGGAAAAGTTGTAAATATGACTCCAATCGGGATGTGTTTGCATCAAACCGAGCAAAGTTTCTGCGTTTCTTTTAAAATGGCACGAGTTTATAGAGTCAACAATTGTGGCATTTGACAATTTTGAAATTTTGATGTTAGAGGTCGGATTGAAAGCGACTCTCGCGAAATCAATCGACGGATCATTTGTCGTATTTAAGACGATTCTTCCTTTTGAAGCGAACAAAGCGAACGCTTCGATGAGCGATTCTGCAATAAGATGATCTTCCAACGCGACCTCATGTTCGGTGTTCGCGAGACCAAACAGCAAGAGTACGTCATCGCCGTGTGCAGCGGTTTTGATGCTTGATGGCTGCTTCGAAAATGAGGGACGATAATTAAGATTATAGGTGTAAGTCGGAATGATGATTTCGTTCGAGAGTAAATTAGCGAAACGCTCCATCGGTGATTTTATCAGCAAAGACGAGCAAAAGTTGATGTACTCTTTTTCGAGAGAAACTTTAGGAGAGCTGAGCCGATAAGACAAAAGTTGTTCGTGAAGCCAATCCATTGGCTCAGTCGAGCCCAAGAACATGCTGAGATCCATTTTGACCATTTCGAGAAAATCTTCTTTGCTCAACTTATTTTTTATGAATTTCGGATAGTATTTCGATTTTGTCGCAAAATGCGTTAATAAACAGAGAGTTCCTTCGGCTTCGTTCGTTCCCAAAAGCATTTCGCTCACTCCAACTGTGAACTGGCCTTTTCTCAATGCTCCTAAAGGCTCATCCACAGTGAAATCATAGTCGATCGTTGGTCGCCATCCGTAAGAAGATTGTACGAGTAACTCTTGAGGATCGATATTTTTCAAGCATTCGGCATTCTTTTGACATCCAACCATTTCCATTAAATGATTTGATTTTTCGACTGCATTATTGTCAAATACCCAAGACCCAACAGCGACGCCGCTCATGAGTATTGCTCGTCTGAAAAGATGTTGGTGAAGGATCGTCGGCGAGGTAAGCAGAAGTGAGATGGACATTGAGCCAGTGAATCGGCCAAAAACTGTTATTTTGTTTGGATCGCCACCAAAAACTTTTGCATTATTTTTAACCCATCTCAAAGCCTCGACCTGATCCCAGAGTCCCATGTTTCCGGGAGCAAAACCATCGATTTTTAGAAAGCCGAAAACTCCGACTCTATACTGAACGGTAACGACGATAACTTTACCGATCGCTGCCATATAGGATCCATTGAATTGTCTCGCATCAGCGAAATCGAAACCTTCTCCTGGTATCCAAACCATGACTGGCAAAAAAGTTTCATTCGTAACAGGAACATAAACATTCAAATAGAGGCAATCCTCTGATGTCTGTAAAAATAAAATTAATTCATAAGTAAAATTTCAATTTTCTCGCAATTGATCAAGTACCTTGTGATCTTCGTCGACGTTCAGCAAAGGATTGATGGCTTCAGTAATGTGTCGCATCTGAACACAGGTTGGAGCGAATTTGGTTGAATCTCTAACGGCTGAAATCGTCGAAGGAAGCGGCTGAGGCTTTTTGAATCGCAAAGATCCTATGGGTGCCTTAGCAAAAGGAACACCCAAAAACTCGTGAACTTCATTTTCGTCGATGAAAACTCTGTTTCCAACTAATTTTCCGACCTTTGAATAAACCGAGGGTTCAGTTGCTGCCGCAATGGCTAGCAAAAGTTGCAATAAAATAAATGTTTTAAACATAGTTGAAGAAGTCTAAAGCGAAGTTTACTTCTTTCTCGAATGCAGTTGAAAATTGTTAAGATTACCGAAGCACGAGTGTCGCCCTTTTATAGTGACGAAGCTAAGTGGCGGTACAACAAATTGTGCCTCAGGGGGCTTCGGGCGTTTCAATACGTCAAGGTTTATGTCAGTAACCCTGTGTTTACATATGTGCGCTTTTCACCTTTAAACGTCCCAACAAGCAAAGATTCTGCAAAAATTTTCACTTACGAAGAAAATTCCATTGTGTCTAATTCATTTGTAAACATAAATCATATAGAGTTTGCTTAATCATTTAAAGTTTATCTAATTTTTAATGCTGGACTTAAATCTTTCTTAAAGTGAAGTTTCAATTCTTTGAAATAGATTCAAGTTTTGCGATTAAGCTAAAATCTGGTTGCTACCGAACTCATTGCAAACAAAATTTTGCTCCTTTTTCGATCACTTTCACCAGAAATAGGCAATCTCGTGCAAACGATGTAAAAGAATGTCTCTTTCATTCGTTAGAATTTTCAATTTCATGTGAAGAGTGAATTTTTTTTTTTTGATTTATGTGTTTTGCACTCTCTACGATTGCTAACGAATTTCGCTTTGCCTGAGACATTCACAAGTTGAGTGTGAAGGACTTATCAGCTAACAAGAACATTAATTTTGTTCAAAATTAAAGTTTAAATTATGTTTGCGATTTAATTTTTATTAATTTGCACTATAGAGGCATAAAGTAATTGAATATTGCAAAAGTGACAAAAAAAACTCATAAGAAAATAAAATGAAAGGAAATTTACTAGTAAATATCGACTAATATTTGCAAAGTTGTTAACAAACAATTTGCGTAAATTTCTTAGCTGTGATTGAGATTTTTTTGTTGTAAAATGTTTTGTGAATTTTGTGTATTGATTTCGCGTGAATTTTTTGCGACTTGTCAATTGCGTTTGTCATTTGCGTTCGGTGTGAATGTCCACTCAAGAAATTGCATTTATTGACGTGAATACGCTCGTCGATCGAGCGGCAGTCAATAACAGATAATGAGTGTATCGCACCTTTGAAATTTGAGCACTCGGAGCTGATTGTGCATTCAATAAGCGAAAGAAATTCACAAGGCTCTCGCTCGCTTTTATCGTTCTTTTTCTTGTGTATACACATGCAAAGGAAGGAAAACCTGAAAAGGTATTTGGTCTTTGAAAGGAAGCAAAAGTGATTGTGATGAATAAGAAAAAGAGAGCAAAGCACGTTTCAACAAACACCAAAGGACATTGCAGCCGCGACGAGGTTGAATAACTTCGAGTTCATTGGTTACCTTTTCGCGAAAAACATTTTTCTGTACGCATTGAAAAGCGTACACACAGAGGAACGAGTCAAAATTTACGCCGCGTGGCTTAAGGCGAAGAAACATTTTTTGAAAGATGTCCACGAACAAACCTCCTTCGATGAATTTAACGACTAGGAAGCAACTTTCACTTTCAGTTTCATTTCTTTTCTTATTTTTCTCAAAGATCTTTGAACCTTTCAGCAATGTTCATAAGCAGATAGTGGTGATTTATTTAATTGATTCGCTTTTTATTATTTTTTTGCTTGTTTTCAATTTTTGTTTTTTCCGTCGAAAAAGTGAAGAAAACAAAAATTTTTTTTTGCTTATGATTCTTAACAGGTGAAAAGTAAAATTGAGAGCGACTTGATAAACAACAGAAAATTGAATTTTAAAGCATTTCGCCAGGGAAAGAAAGTCAACAACTTATTCTTAACTTTTCTAACGCTTTATAAGGTCATAAGAACAGTTGAACTATATTTCAAAATTTAAATGCAGACAAGTTCGAGCAAAAAAAAGTGTCAGCGCTCTTTGTTTCACAAGCTTTGCATGTGATTTTTTAAATTTTTATTGCTAAAGCTTAAGGATTTCAAAAATCATAATCGACGCATTTTCTTCACACTTTAAATAGCAAAAGATGAAAATGCAAATGCACACACCTCTGGACACCTTAATTCACTATCGTTGCAATTCAAAACTTGAAATTTTTTTTCTCTCGAATGCATTCAGCGATAAGACAGCCAATTAATATTATGTGCAAAGCTGAATAGTCAAAGCGAATATTTCGCGCTCAAAATAATTATCTAATAAGCGTGAAAAAAAACGATTAATTCGCTCCTTACAGATTAAAAGGGCAAAGATCTTGTGAATCGGTATGATGGCATATACTTGTCGGACGAATCGAATAATCATTCCTTTACTTCTCTCACGCATTTCGATTGCGATGTGTCTCCCATTTACGTAGGTACTTACCCAAATTCCCAGTCACTTTTTTTTTTGCATTCATTTGCTAACGAAATGAAGCAACAACCTTTTTACGTAGACCGATATTCGAAAGAGATTTTTAAAGCTGTTTACCAAATATTTTATATTTTAATAATTGCAAAACACGAGAAAATTTTAAAAAGTTTATTTTAGTCTATTTGCTTGTTAACTCTGAATAAATTTTGTCTCTCGCGTAAATCGCATAAGATGACAGTTGTGAAAATTTTTTGAAAATTATGAAAATACGTGATCAATGACTTGATTTGAAAAATTTTCAGACATAGAGGTGAATAGCTTTTCTGCTTGAAAATTGATCTTGTGATGATGATAGCTTATAAGTGACATAATAAAATTAAAAAATTTTCTCAATGGCAACATGAAAAAAAATCGATCGAAAACGAAGCTTGAAAATTGGCACGTAAAACGAAAGAAAAAATTTTATCAGATAACATCTTACAGCGACATTGTGCTCTATGTTACGTAAATTTCGCTTGTCTGTCAATAACATTGAATTAGTTTATTGCCTTTCTTTTGTTAAATTTGCATCAAACTTTATCTGAAGCAAATATATTCGAATGACCTCATTCTAGATGTCTCGAGAATTTTTTATATTTTTTCGATAAAATTCTTTTTTTTTTACCGTACACCATACACCGTACACCGTACACACACACACACAAACATCACATATACACTTTTTTCTTAAGTCTTACAAATCTCGTTAGTTTAAAGATAAGTTTTTACGAATGTAGTTTCAATATACACAACTCTACATGGGGTGTTAAAAGCTTCTTTTTTTTAATTTTTTTTTTCCATTTCCTTTGAATAAGTTTTAAAAAAATTGAATAACTTATCTAAATTTTATTTTGAAAAATTAACTTTAACTTAATCTCAATTTAACGTATGTAATTGCTATATACACAGTTATACACGGGCTGTTGAGAACTTTTTTTTCAGAAAGTTTTTTTCAGCTTGTTTAAATAAATATAAAAATTGATTAATTTATCAATTTTTTTTAAATAAACTTAAGATCAATTTCAATAAAAAACATATAAAATGTAATAAATTAAATTATGCAAACGTTTTCTTAATTACATGAATTAATCACGTAAATAAAATTAAATTCAACTTTAATTTGCGCGTTTGATATTTGAAAATTAAACCTTGCAAGTTATTTGTTATATAATATGTTATTAAAAAAAGAAGTTTGAGCTCAAAGCACTTTCATGGAATTATTCACTTCATCACCTGATTTATCTCGCTTCGAGTTGCATTCAAATCAGTTGCTTCCTTTGTTTTTCAAAAATTTTAACAAGCTGCTGTCTGTAGATTTTTTGTTTGTACGCTCTTATTAATTATTATTTAATTATATATTAATACTTAAATGATAAATGAGATTTTCGCATATAAAAAAATGTCTCGATTTAGTTTTCATAAATTGACTCTTACCTTCGAAAATTTATTTTTCACACTTTTTTTGCAATTAGGTTACAAAAAACAAACAAAAAAATTTTTAAATTTTTTACTCGAAAAATTTACAACTTCAATAATATTTATGCGATAGTATTTTACACTTGGACTTAGAAATAGGAACGTAGGAGAGAGAAATATTCACACGTGTCGTCACTTTTTTTTAAAAAAAAAACCAAAGCTCATCATTTTAAAATTCCAAACATTTTTAATCCTAAAATCAGCGATTTATGCAGAATTTGTCTGACAGAGCCAGTTTTCAACGTCTTTTCACAAACTTTCTACAACGATGATGTCAAAGCAATGCAAAACGCTGCGTGATCTTAAAATTAAATAAGCGATGCTCTTTTTTTCAAACACAAGCATAATTTAATCTAATTTTTATCTTTAAAATTTCAATTGCTTTTGGATCATTTTCTAGAAAAAAAAATTAAGAGCAACATTTTAGTTGCTAGATAATTGTTATCCGTAATGGAAAAATTGTTTTAATTACTCAGAAAAAAAAATTTAATTTCTCTGAAATTTTTCCGTGAAAGTAAATCGTTTTTTATTTCATTTATAGATCTTTAAACGAAATAAAATCAAATTTCGAATTTAAAAAAACTTAACACTGAGTTTGAAAATATAAACTTAAAAATTTTTTTTTCCTAGAATAAAAGATTTTAAAATTAATTAAAAATTTTTCGAAAACCTCCATTCATCACAAAACGCATAAAATTAACAAAAAATTGACAAGTTTTTTAGATGTTTACAAAATTTTAAATTGCAAAACAGTTCGCGCATCAATTGTACAACTTCGAAATAAATTAAAATTTCTTTCTCGTCTGGCTCATTTAAAAAATAAATAAAAGAATTTTGTTTACAACGATTAAATTTTCTACGAAAAAAAAAACGGTAGACATTGGGAAAAAAAGAAAGAAACACAACAAAAAAGCAGCTTATGATCTACAAGTTAGTTTGCGCCAGAAGAAAACAAGTCAATTTATTCACTTTGTTGTGCGCCTGATTTGCACGTGGCTCTTTTTACTTTCTTAAATTTCGCCAAATCTTGTGAGTTTCATAAAAAGTGGTGTCACTTTCTATTTCGACCCATCGATTAAAACAGTAAATTCAATTTCTTCTACTGTAGAAATTATGTAAATTTCATGCGTTCAAGTTTTTTTTAATTTAATTTAATTTTTCTTCAAAAAGAACTTATGTATACCAGTAGAGCATCATTTTTTCTAATTTTTCTAAAATTAACATATTCCCTCTCAATATGTGACACTCCATGTTATTCAAAATAAGCCCGTATGCCGGTCAATTCGAGCTAATCAAGCCGGAGTAGGTTATCAAGAAAAAAAAAGTCAAAATTATTATTCAACAAAAATTCTTTTTAAAATAAGTTTAAAAAGATTAATCAAAGTAAGTGAGAAAATTAAATTTAAACATTTATTTTAAAAGGTCCAGTTTTTAACGGCATGCCGCTATAAAGTAAGGAGCAAAACGGTTACGGCGTCCGTAACAGTAATCGTACGAGTCCGGTTTTAGAACGGTTACGGTTACAAACGGTTGCAAAACGATTAGAACAAAGAAATTATTTTTAAAAATATAACCGATAACATGTTCATTAAAACTTTATTCTTCAAATTCATCACAAGAAGTCGAAGCTAACGACTTTGATAATTTTACAATCGTTGAAAAGCAATTGCCTTCTGTAAAATTCTGGTGGTAAACGGTAAACAACTAAATATCAGAAATTTAGAAATGCAGCACTACGAATGCTTAGCTGTCTGCATAAGCTCTTCGAGTGAGAGAAATCATAGTTATGCTTTCTTAACCTACAGTGATCTCCGTACAAATCTTAAAACCGAAAAGCTGAATAATTTGTTGTTTTTTGAATCAAATTATGATATTTCGTAAGATGCTGCTTTTTCTCTGATTGAGATTTATTTTCATATTAAATTTGATTTTTGTTTAAGGTAATGTATCACAATTGGGTCACTTTTTAGATAATTATTTTCATAGTGATAATTTGGTTTTTTTCGCTCCGGTTACAGTTAAACCCGACGTTTACCGGCTCGACAGTTCGGTTACAGTTTCAACCTCGACGGTTATAATCCGATTACGGTTACAAATTTTTGTCACTTTTTCGCTCTCTAGTATAAAGTGAAAAAATTGACTTTCGAAAAATTTGAATTTCAGCATACCGACATGCCGCATATTCTAAGAGAATGTAGCAAAAAAATTGCTGAAGGAAGCTTTTATTAATTCTTAATAAGCTTCATTTTTATTAATTATAGTGCTCACTTGACATTATGATTTTGTAATTCTTTAGTCCTATAGATAAAAAGTATATAAAAAAACTATTGAAAAAATTGCATCAAAGATAAGTTCTTACTTTCAAAAACATATTTTTTTCAAACTTTTCCATAGAGTAAGCTTGAACAGCTTGAAAAAACAAAATACTTGAAGGTTAAAAAAACTTTGTATCAATTTCCTAAGCCTAAAAAAATTTCCCATCCTTTTCCAAGAAACATTTCTATGCCGATTTTTCTAGAAATTTTCAAAGTAATTTTTGAAGTTGATACGGGCCACTTATTTAAAAATTTTGAAATAGTTTAAAGAATTTCAAAAAAAAAGAAAAAGAAAAAACATTGTTCCACATAGGATAAAAAGTTCTAGAGAGTTTCACAATTTTAAAAATCTTATTCTGCAATAAAATTCACAATTTCCATCTCACGTTGACATGTGTGATGAAATTGATCGCACCTGTTAACTATCGAATGACTAAATTTTTGTGGAATGCAAACTTGATGAGTGTGAGAGTATTTCTGATTATGACATAATCTAAAAGTTTAGGCCGCAATACTTTTTTTCTTAAATCTTTCCATTAGAAGTGATTTTTTTTTAATCAACTTAAGTAACTTTTTCAGCTAAAAAATAAGGACTATAGACACAAATCATCAATTTGACATTTTATTTCAATCGTAAATTTGAAGGCTTTCAAGCTGCCAAATATACTGATCTAATGAATTTTAATCGAGGTGAAAAGGCTAAGAAACTTTACGTTTCGTGAAGGTAACGGAATTTATCTAACTAGTCGACATTGAATCGCTTTCTTGTTATGTAACAAAGCATGTGAGTTAAGTTTTTTTTATCTATCTCACAACACCGTTACGTTCTTCACTTTTATCAAGTCTGTTAATAACTTTTTTTTTAAATTTATCATTTTGATTCGTGTCATCGAAAGTAATTCATTTACTTTCTGGTTTCAGCTGTTATAATAAGTTTTGCGTGAAAATTTTCCTTCTTGTTCTTTAGCTGCCAATTTCGATTCGAAAGATATTCAGTATCTTTAAAATTTATCGAATAAAAGAAACCGAAAGCGAATACACCTCAAATAATTTAAATTCGTATTCAATAAATCTTCATTTATTAAAACACGCTTTGTTGCGGACACGAAAAATTTTCACTTCGCATTGAAGTATGTAAGTACATATTACTTTATCTGTCCATGGTATTACTCAAATAATTGTACAGTGTTTAAAGTCGTTGTGTGAGGTTTGATGGCTTAATCTTTTCTTCGATCGCGCTTCACATCGAGTGCATTTTTGCTTTTTCTTTCTTTCTTTGTTTCTGTTCCGATCAGAGATTGATGCGAACACAAATATGAGCAAAGTACTTGTCGATGAATTTCCATACAGACAAAAAGCATAAGCCGTATGTCGATGAAGATTTGAATTGCCGTGCGGACAAAGAAAAGCAGCGGACATCCAATTAGTTAACGAAGTTAATTTTGAATTGTTTAAATTTCTTTTTTAATTAGATTCAAAAAGATTAAGATTGGATTAATTTAAAACTCAAATTGTAGGTAAAGGATTTTTTCGAAACTTTTTTATTGATTATTATTTAACTTAAATAATAAACAAACGGAAAATTAAAAAAATGAATATTAATGCTTTTGATATGCTAACGATGATGACCAGTTTGATTTTGTTTTCACATTATCTCCTGACACATTGAATATGAACGAAAAACATGGTATTTCTTTGAGACAAATCAATGGAAAAAGAAATTATTTGAAATTAATTAGAATTCATAGGAAGGGTAGTCATATAAGTAGAATCTTGTAATCACTCGTGTATATTTGGTGTTCGCTTCAGATGCTGATATAAGAGATGGTTCTCTGTTACTATCTTTCCATTTGAAAAGAAAGTAAACATTGTCATCGATTAATGTCGCGCTCAAAATCTTATCAACCTCGGCACATTTGTCGTATGAGTCTTTAGTTAGGTTCATATCAACAACTTTAGGCTGATTGTTTAGCTCGAAATAATTATCTTGTTTATTATCTGAAGAGAGGACGCTATTTTCACTAGAATAGTTAGTTGAATTCTGATTAACATTGATTGGCTTCTGTTTCTTCGATTCGGAGCTATTTTCTGACTTTATGTCCGAAGTGTGGACGCTTATTTCATTTCTTTTCTCACTTGATTCCCTTTCATTAATAGATGTTCTTGCTTTTTTCGTTGTTTTCGCGAAATCGACATTGTCGCTATGTTCGTTTCTGCGTTTACTATTATTTGCCGAGCTTCGCTTTGCGTTTCTTTTTCGTTCAAAATTTTCAATCAGCGACTTATCGATAATATTCGACTTCGGTTCCCAAGTTTCCTCTTTGTAGCCTTTCCATTTAACGCGAAACTCGAGTTCACCATTCACTAAGCGTCGTCCGCGAATCTCTTCCACTTCGAAAACGTCAGACTCTCGCGAATTTTCCGAATCGCTCATCGCTCGAATGCTCTGAAAAGAGTTTTTTCGGATTGAAACGCTTTTCGAAGAAAAAAACTTTTTAAATGTTGAACTCGAAAGCGTCTCTCCGCCCTCTGCTAGGGAGCTTTCATTAATTGCGTCTCTTTTTGATAACTTAAATGCGTTAACAAAGCGCTACGCGAATAACAATGTTCTTGTTATAATTATTTTTAAATCTAAAACAACTGACTTTCACTTTTCTGCGCTTAAAACAACGATCGAAAACTTTTCGAGAGCTTTTAAAGATTGCAAACAACAAGCGAAAAAGTTTTCGAAATTAGCCTCGAAAGTGAATTTGTTAGTATACGGCCCACGAGATGCACGTGCTTTTTCGTTTGTTTACGGCTGCTTTAATGTCAAAAAAGCGTTTAAAAAATAAACGCTGCGATTTTTTCACAATTGAAGCAATTTTGGAAAATGTCTCTTTTTGCAAAAAGGTGAGTGAACACTGCTTTCATATAAAACTAAATGAACGCGATTATCTTTCATCTCGAATCGCAGAATGCGTTATTTTTCACTCAACGGTTATTTTGTCGAACGAATGTCGACTTCGCGTAAAGGCAGAGATTTGACGAGTGTCGAAGTTTCGACTGCATTGCGACCGTTCTACTTTCGTGTGCATCCCGACAAGTTTCACCAGTATCCGAACGAGCGAATGGTAAATGAGAATTCATTGAAACTTTTAAACGAATATTTGTCTAATTTGATAAACAAAACACAAAAATACGGTTTAATGACATTAACGTTTTACATTCAAGAAAACACGACTGTCGATCAGTCATCGAATGTATCGTTGCCCGCAAAATTGAAAAAAGTGGACATCTCTTTATCGCCGAAAGAAGATGTTCAAACCGCAGTCATCCGCATTTTAGACAAAGTGCAAGTATCTACCGATCATCTCAAGCAAATCAAACAAAACACGACTGATGATACTCAATCATCGAAAAACGACTCTTCTCCGTCCGAAGAAGTATTTGGGGAAATGAAGTGGAGATATGAATTCGGTTTTGAAGCAGCTCAAGAAAAAATTCGTTCAAAACCAATCGAAACATTAGGTAAATGGTTGCCATCGAATATTGAACATTCACGGGAGAAGCAAAGTGCTTCCGAACCAATACTCGAAGAGATTTTAAAACTTAAAATTGGTATGATTGAAGATTTGCAAGTTAAAAGTGTTGTTTTGCTCTCAGATTGGAGTGTCTCTCATTTGAAAGGAAGTTTAACAAGTTTAAAAACTCTATTGGCTCAATACCCAAAAGAGGCAGCATTATTAAAGAACAAAGTTGTTGTTTTAGGAAAGATGACAGGAGTCGGCCTCAACGGTGAAGTTTTGTTGAATGTTGAAGATGTCAGACAAAATTGGCTCAATTTTATTAGATCAATGCATAAATATGATGAAATGTTAATGCTTTTGCCCTTATTGGAAAAGGAACTTTCGGAAACGTTGAATGGTATCAAACTTGTTCACCGCAAATTTGGACCATCAATTCTTATTCAAAATTATATTCAACACCTGCGTAAATTTATTGGAATTTTAAAAGATTATAAGATAAGAAATGAATTTCCAAGAGAAATGCCCAACGATTTAAAGAATTTACGACTCGTGCTCGAAGGTGATGCAGGGCCATTAATGCTGTCGCCTACTGGGTTATTCATTGCTCCATCCTCATGTCCTGCCAAAGTGTTCATTGAATTCCTAGTAAATCATATTAATGAAGCTCAGAAATTGGTTGATAATTACGAAGCAATAAAATCCTATGAAGTTGCCATCACTGATGAAGCTATGCATCTATTAGAGTTGCAGTCAATTCAAAAAGACGATAATGTTACACCTAATTTGATGATTGAATGTTGTCGAAATCTTATTAAACACAGAGAATATTTAAAAAAGTATTTTTCAGGATCACATCTTAGGATATCGCATTATTACTCAGTTTTACACGACGGAACAATTTGTATTCCGTGGAATTGGAAGCTATAAGTGCCTTATTTCTGAATTTTCAAAAATTTAACAAAAATCAAGATTTTTAAATTAAGACTTTTTAGATTTTAATGTGATTTATAGATATTAATGTGATTGTCATTTAAAAATGCTATTTGTAAAACAAATAGTTTAAAAGTGTGTTGTGTGAAAATCAAATTAACTTCAAAGCAAGTGCATACTAAAAACATAAATTTAAATCTTGATGCGCGTTGTAAAATAGATTCAAATTTAGTTTTTTGAGCTATGAAATTAAATGAAATACAGTCCAAAAAGATAAGCAAATTTTTGATAAAGCGTGTGAATATTAAAAACTAAAAACTTATTTAAAAAAAAACTTAATCACAATTTTTGAGATGGAAATAAGCATCGGGGTAACAGAGAACTACAATGTATAGTTAAAGCCCAAAATTTGATTATCATCAGGGCTGGTCAAATAGGTGATCACCTATTTTTAAGTTAACATTATAGTCGTGTTCTACATTGAATAACGAGTTAAATGAAACCAAACTTTTGCGATTCTGAAGACGTCAATATCACCTAAAACACTTATTTAAGGTACAACTCATCTAAAATCACGTAAATCAAACAAGTTCACCAATTTTTCATCTATTTTTAATATTTTAAAAGCTATTGAAATTATCAAGATTGAGATTTTTGTGCGGTTTACTGTAAAGCCGAACCGACAATATTGTGTCTCACATGTCCGCCGAAATTGAAGGTGACTCGATTTTTCTGCCGGTCACTGTAAATGCGACGCAATGAGAAATTGGTCCCGAAAGTAGAGCCATGCTTAAAGAAAGTGTGAATTTTGAAAATTTAAAAATGTTTTTTTCCTGTTTTAACCTTTGAAAAACGTTCTTTTCGCTGTTTTCTCAAAGAAGCGAATACTTTACTCGAAAACAAAACTGAAGTGCTTTAATGGAGTCAAAAAACATAGCACTGTGTTCGGTCGCCGTTCTTCTTGTCTCGTATTGCTTCTCGTCTTTCGGCGTTGCGATTGCTATCGCGCTCTCGTCATTCGCCTGCATTCATCTCTTCTATATTCACAAAAGAAATGAACAATTCAAGCGTAAAGCGAGAAGAGACGCGTTGAAATCATATTCGAAGCCGTCGCTTGAACGCGACGAGTCCACAATTGATCAGCATTCGCAGCCGTTGTTTCGTTTCAGCCATTCGTTGAACGAATCATCGCAAATTACGCCGATTTTATCCTCACCGCGAAATAATTTTTATTCAACACAAAGAAGCGATGTTTTTACGACGAAAAAAGAACCGTTGTTTCCGCATTCGATGTTAGGCAGTTTCCCCAAAGTCAATCTAAATCATGCGATGATTCCAACGCTTGAACCGCGTAGAAGGAAGCCATGCACAGTGAGATTGGCGAAACTACCGACAACAGCGGCGCCGGATACATTTAGAGTCACGGAAAATAGACCAACTTTAAGAAGTCCTGTTAAAATGATGGCGAACAAGGCAACGGACGCGAAAATTGTTGTCGAAGCTATTAAAGCTAAACGAAAGCGTATGCGAAACGATTATAACGACAGTCGTGAATGTAATGAAAGTAGTTCAAACAGTGAAATCCATTTTAAGAAAGTAAAACGCAATGAAAATGAGTCGATTTCGTTTAGTGAACGAGTAATTAAACCGCCAATAATTCAAACTAATTCAAGCGATGTTTTGAATCATCGTGTGCCTGTCAAAAGAACTTTCAATTTCGTAAAGGAAAAAATATGTGAAAGACCTGCGAAAATATTCAAAAACAATGAAATATTAAGTTCTTATTCTTCACTTGGCTATAGATTTCCTAATCCCGACACCAAACCGTTTACTAACTTTCCAAGTTTATTAGAGACAAGAAAAAATCAAGAAGAGGAAGTTAAACAAACATCACTAACAAGAAAAATCGAAGATAAAAATGAAGTTATGGAGGTTGAAAAAGAGAGTGATAAAGTGGAAAACAGTAAGGAATCAAATGCTAACATTATCTCAGCTGACGAAAAATCTAATGAAGAAGCAACAAATGAAACAAATGAGCAACAAACAGCGGAAATTCGTTCTAAACCCAAAGAAAATCGTGTGTTTTACAAATTACCTGATCATTTGCATTCAATGGAAGAGCACCAACGAGATGCGAATAAAGCTCGACAAAAGCTTTATAAATATTTAGTCGCTATAAAAGGAGCGTCTTCACCAACCAGTGATACAACTGTTGTTGAAAATAAAGTTTCACCTGCTATAGTAGAAGAGAAAAAAGTGTCTCCATTGCCTAGCGTAACACAATTTTCTGAAACTTTCAATGCTTCACCAATCGATGCTAATCAAAATACACAAAGTGTCCCATTGCTAATACCACCTACAACCACATTTATTTCTTCCTCACAGTTTAATCCATTACCTACATTTGACATTCAAACTCCGTTTTCAATAGGAACATCGAAAGGCAAACAACCACCAGCAGCGAGAAGAAGGCATCGAAAGCATTAACATTCATTTTTTGCTAGTTCACATTTTGTATGCTATTTAATAATAAAAATTGAAACTATCACTTCATGTACAATAAAATTTTAAACCAATTCATTGATTTGAAAAGAAAGTTTCAATAATATAAAAGCAAAGTTTATTAAAAAGAACAACACATCATTTTTTTATATGTATTGGTTGTGGACTAACTTTGCGCTGCAAAATTTTGCCTAAATTTTTGAGACAATAAGCCCAGTGAAGTGCATTCGGTCGCTGTCGCGTGCCGCTATCGAAATTGTGGATAGAGAAAGCAGGTCACGCGCATTTCCGAAACAAGCGCGAAGAACAGAGGCGCAGTCGCGAAATTCGCGTACCTTCCCTTCAACGCGAGCCAATCGCATGAGCCCTCGTTTTATGAGAAATTCGCCTCTTTTCTCTTCTTTTGAATTGTTGAAAAGGCGAAAATTACTTTCGCTTTTCGGTAAAAGCGATCGCAAACGACGACGTAAGAAATGGATGGTTGGGACGACATTCCGACGACCGGAGGCAGCGAAATGGCCTCTCAAAGCAGCGGCTGGGATCTGAACTCTAGTTCGTTCGACAACACTTCAATGGTCGGCAACACTTCGATGAACTCGGGTTTCGGCACCGCCAATTCGAGCGCGAGCGCGTGGGGCTCGTCTTCGGCCGCCGGCAGTGTGCATACCATTTCCGCGCACAAAACACCTGTTAGTATTCCCGCACATTTGCAAGTTGAGAGATTACTGGTCGAGACTAGCATTGAACAGTTACGTTCCATTTTCGGTCGATACGGAATTCTCACCCGAGTGGTGGTCGACTATCGCATCGATGAGGACAAAGCTATGGCATGGATTGATTACAAAGACGAACGCAGTTGCGAAGTAAAACGCGAACTCGTTTCAATTTGACTTTTAATTGTATTTCATTTGAAAGCACGCGATTAGAATCGAAAATAATCGCAAAATGGGAAAAGGAAATATTGTCGTTCAAAAATGCACCAATGTCGCTTCGAATGACAGTGGTGGCGGTGGATTCGGAGGCAAACCACGCAAAAGTTGGGGCGATTCGGGTGCTAATGACTCTTGGAGTAACTCAGGAGGCGGAGGCGGTGGAGGCGGCGGCGGTAAATCCAAAGCCTGCTTCAAATGCAATCAAGAGGGACATTTTTCACGAGAATGTCCGAATGCCCCTAAAGGAGGCGGCGGCGGACGTAAATGTTACAATTGTAATCAAGAGGGACATACCTCACGAGACTGTCCCGAACCTAAGAAACCGAAAAATAACTGGAATAGTGGCGGTTTTGATAGTGGAAACACTGGTGGCAATTCTTGGGGAGTAAGTGAGAGCGGCGGCGGAAGCAATACAGCCGATTGGGGCTCTTCGAGCACTACTGATTGGGGATCATCAAGTACAACAGCTGATTGGGGAACAAGTTCCAACGATAACAATTCAGACCCTTGGGGTACCAGCTCGAGTGGCGGTGGTGGTGGTGGTACAAGCGAATCCAACGATTGGGGTACATCAAACACTGGTGGGGGTGGAGGCTCCAATTGGGGAACTGCTCAAGATTCTTGGAACAGTGGCAGAAATAGCCGTGTTGGTAACCGTGGAGGTGGCCGTGGAAATGGTCGTGGCCGTGGCAATGATCGCGGAGGAAGAGGCCGCGGGTTTGTGGATTTTTCTTTTAATACTATGATGAGAGCGATGCTGAACATTACTGAACTGAAAGCGAAACTCTCCAAGAGTTAAGCTTTTATTGAAAGATCCAGCAAGGGGCCATCTGATTTATTTCATTTTTTTATCTTTAAACTTTCAAAAATCAAACATGAACTTTTAATCAAAAATTCTTTTTTCAGACGAGGTCGTGGAAACGATCGCTACAAGCCGTATGATAGTAATCGAGGTCGAGATAATGGTGGCTCTTCTTGGGGCGACAGCGGTGGTAATAACGATTCTATTCCATGGGGCGATGATAATAAAAGTAGTGCCCCATCATGGGGTAATGACGCATCGAGCGCCGATTCAAAATCATCTACTGTCGACTGGGGCACCGATTGGGGTTCTGGTTCTTCATCTAACGTTAAAACTGAGGAATCAAAAGAAAGCGCTGGTTTTGATGACTGGGGCACGAGCAGCAGCGATACAAAAGACAATAACAACGATCAACCAGCTATAGACGATTGGGCCTAAAGCTTTTGAAATCTTCATTCAAAACCCTAATCATCCCCTTTTTACCTTATCATCTTCTCATTTCATTCCTTTTTGTTTTCATAATTCCTCCAAACATTTGTACAGCTACAGACAATATGTTGCATCTAATCTTTTGTACTGATATGATAGAGAACTAAATTTTCACTCGTATTTAAAGTTTATCAAAATGCGACTTATTGAAAATCAAAATCCATGTTTTTGAATTCGTTTAAACAAATGTGATTTTGAATAAATCGAATTACTAACGATGTCAAATTTTGATAAACTTTAAATCCGAATGAAAATTTAGTGCTCTATCATATCAGTACAAAAGATTAGATGCAACATATTCTGTCTGTAGCTGTACTCGTCGCTCCTTGCATCCTTTCCTTACCAATCATCCATTTTACTTCTAAAATCATAAGATGAGAAATCACAAAATAAAGCTGCACGATTCTTTGTTTTGATTGATGAGAAGTGGCAGAGCAAAGAACTGATTGCTCTGAAAGAAAGAAAATGCGTAAATTCTCGCTATTAAGCGTGGATAAACGATACGCGAAACGTGATATTTGAAAAGCAATGATCTGACGCAATTTTATGCAACTAATACTGAGAATATGATGATGATGATTATACGAAAATGACTTTACTTGAGTTGCTCAAAGAAATGAGAGCGAATTTGAATAATTGTGCAAAACGATTGAAACGATGAATGGCTCGCTCTTAAGCGGGCTTGATCGAGTATAAAGCAATGCTCGTTCGCAACGTAACGCCGATGATGATTTTTGATAAGCGGAGATGAAATGTTTTTAAAAAGAGACTTTGACGAGAGAGATGAAACGAAATGAGATGATCATTGGCCGTTTTGATGATAAAACGGCCAGCGGAAAGAATACTGAAATGACGAAAATGAAATGAATGTTTTACTTTCGACTACTGCTAATGGAAGCTATCAATGCGTGTAAATGCACGCATAATTCACATCAACGGCACTCTATCTCCAGTGGAGCACCGGAGACGAAAGAATGGCTGCATGCATAAATTAAAAGAAAAGCTTTCTCAATTCGCAAACTGATAATTACACGATCGCACAAGTTTTGCATTTACGGCAAACATTGAGATCAGTTATGCACACGCACATTCGCCATGAGTTTTATGTTGCAGAAGAAAACAAGCAAAAGTAGTAACATTGCAACGACTGCTTTATGTCTACCATTAATCAGCGAAAAACATTTTGCATTTACTTAAACCAGTTTTAAAATCAAATTCAAACTGCAAATTCAGAAAACAACTTCTGCAAAACAAATTAAGCATTTATTTAAAGATTCAATGAACACATTTAGATGATTAAACAAGCAAAATCTTGAACCATTTCATTGTAAAGGAGCAAGAACAGAAATCTATCTTGCAAGCAAAACAATTGAAAAGTTTACACATTGGCGATATTCAAAGTGGTCAACAAATTATTAAAAGTTAAATATCAGTCTGATAGCCATGAATTACTCACTAAATTTAAATTCTCATCGGCTAAGATATACATTTTTAATTACTTGGCTGTTTCACTATTAAATATATTATAAATCGCAAGAATAGAGTTCTAACATTTTCCAATATCGCAAAAAATCAGACCACTTCGGACTGCATCAGAGGGCGGTTCAAGCTTCATACTTTAACCAAAAATCAGAAGCACAAAAATATGAAGCATGTTTTAGAAAAGTTTCAAAAAAAGGAAAAATATAAGCCGAATTGATTCACTGATAATTCAAAAATTTTCAAATTTTATTCAAATTATCTGAACTTCGAATTAATCGACAAAAAAAGCGAAGCTTTTGTCTATCATAAACACTTAAATGAAAAAAGCGCTTATCACGCTGGTTTTAAACCAGAACATTTTCAATAAGTGGAAAGCGCCCAGATCGCAATATAAGCTTTAAAAAATTGAAAAGATTTATTGCGAAAGGTTGTACCCAATAATTTATATTTACATTGTTGGATAAACCCTTACTCAATAAATCTATTCAATTATGGCTTTTAACGGCTAAACAATTTTTACACTTCTACGATCATTGCTCATTGTCACATTTGACAGTGGTTGTTAAAAAATTTAAAAAATTTAATATTTGAATTAAAAAGTTCGTCATTTACACAAATGGCTTCGTTGAGAATATTTTTAATTTTGACAACGTTTCGTTCACTCACCAGAATAAGTTTGTAAAGACCGACAAGTACAGGGTGTTTCTTTCGAAACGTTCCATTGTTTTTATTGAATAGTATGAAAATAACGAATTTTATTTTTTTATTTATATTCTTATTTTGAAGAGTAATTATCGAATTCAATTCAAGATATAGTTAAATCAAATTTACATTTTTTTTCGAAAGCGAAGTACACAATGGTAAGATAAAAAAATGCGTATTGGCATTCCTTCCTTGTCAAAAAGTTAAGTTTGTCATTTTGCTAAATTTTTAAAAAATTTTTACAAGCGCCATGAACACAATACTTATATAAGTATTTATAAATTTAAAACCTGTCCAAACTAGACTTGCACAAAGTTTTATTATTTCTTTGCACGCTCAAATGTGTAATTAAATTTAAAAATTTTTGCAACATTTAATAGGGCCCATAACTTTTCTTCATTAAACAAAAAATTCATTTACAATGATATGAAAGATAAAAAGTTATATAGTTTTGAATAACAAGTACATCAATATTATTTTGTTTAAAATTGTGTTTTTAAGATTTAAAAATTAAGTACTTTCGTATTTATTAATATTAAAATTATGAATTTAGTTTTAGTAGTTATAAGTATTGCACGCCTGTTGCCTGTAATTTTTTTTAATTTAGCAAATTGACAAAAAATTAATTTTTGACCATAAAGGAATGCCAACACGCATTTTTATCTTACCATCGTATTCCTCGCTCTCGAAAACAAATATAAAAGTTTGTTTTGATGACTTTTTGTTATTCTGACAGTCGAAAACTTCCTTTCTTATCTCTGTTTTGCATTCCATTTTAATAATACATTTAATTTCGTTCACTTTTGTTGTTTTGAAGTAGTGTTGTATGTAATAAAAATTAATTGAAAAGATCTTCATTTTTATTTCTCAAAATTTAACTTTTTTTCTTCCCAAATTTTTCCCAAAAGAAACATTTTTTATTCCCCAAAAAACAGATCCCTAGTCATTACACAATAAATCGAAAATTATAATATTAGAAACTAAAAAAATTAGCACAAAGTAGTGGTTGAAATTTTTTTGAATTATTATTTATAAAGATGCTTACTATGAAACTGTTTTTTATGCCCCATGCTTATTTCGATGAAATTTGGTATGAAGATAGAATTTCATGCG
>NCKU01000693.1:0-35220 GCA_003675995.1 Dinothrombium tinctorium | reverse complement strand
TATGTAAATTCATTGTTGGATAGACCCTTTCTTAATGAATCTCTTCAATTATTAATTATACATTAGAAAAAGAAAACTGACAATAAATAATACTAATTGAGGAAATTTTGAGAAAAGTTAAGTTTGAGGAAAAGGTTATTCCTCAAACCGTCTAATATTCAAATAATTTGCGTACGTTGTTAAATATTGCATATGCCAAAGAATTTATTTCTCTTTTTAGATTTTGAATATAGTTAGTTAACTTGACATCCGCAAGTTTCAAGTTCAATGATTAACAAAATTCATAGTTTTCACTAAGTTTAACTGTCCTTCAAAATAGTGAACGAAAAAACTGTTTTCTAGTTAATTTAAAAAATCAGATGTCAAAAAAGTAAAGCTTAAAAAATTGAAATCGTTTTACAAAAATGTTTTTCAAAAACATAGAGGAAATTTATGAGGTCTTTTTCTTTTGTTCTTTGAGTAGAAACTCATTTGTATTTTTCCAATAATAGAATATTTGAGCGACTAAAACAAAGTTCGCTGCGGCCGCAGCGATAAATGTTAAGGCAATTAACTTATCACCAGTTTCATGCAAAGTAGTGAAAATACGCGTAACACATCCAGCAAATAGCAAAAAGGAGGTAATAATCGATAATTGTCCGGTGTGATGATTAATGTAATTCTTACGCGCTTGAATCATTTTACCCGCCACCGCTAACGGTAGATTAGTCGCTTGAAGATACCACAACACAGTTATCGGAACTAAACCAGAAACCAATAGAAATACTAACAACGAGTAAGTGAATAGAAAAGTTAGCGCTTGTTTCTGCTGTCTGGAGTACCAAAGAATGAAGAACGCGATTGAAGCGGTTTCGAACTGCAAAAATGGCGCTTCTCCCCAAGAACTGAATGGATAGCGTTTCGCTAAAGAGTAACTCGTGTTGAAAGTGACCGCCAATAGTTCCATAAAAGCGCCTAAAAACGAGAGACCAGAGGACGATTTCGATGCGCACACTTTGATCAATTGTGGCAATTTAACGAATGCCGAACTGACAATAATCGAATAGCCGAGAGTTTTGGCGATCAAAGTTTTCACCATCTCTTCGCTCAATTCGATCTCGTCGCCGAGCGGTATTTTCACGCGGAACGTAGCCATATTTGTTCGTCGCTCGAAAAAGTGTCGAAAATGCCGCGAAATGTGGAAATAGCGATGAGAACGATGCGAATCGATGTTGGCAAAAGTGCACGTCGCTCACTTCAAAAATATTTGAATGACGAGGCTTTTAAAAGGCGATTTCAAAACGCAGCTGACAGCGATCGCAGCGAACGACGTCACTTCCTTCGCGCGCCATCTGCGCGCAGAGCGATGAGTGAAGCGTGTGCTGTGTAATGGAAGCGATTAAAAGCGAGTTTAATTTAAATCACTTTTTTACATTTATTTTTCTCGTGTTTTAAACATTTTTTGAGTAAGTCTTGAATCTTACGCTTCTCGCGCGCGACTTAGACGCGTTCAGCCGTTCGCAGAGCGCGCGGGCAGCGAACAAACGGCAAGCGAAAAAATGATTGCGCGAATCGAATGCAAAGCGTGTGTAGTGCGAGTGTGTGTGTGCTTGTGTTGTGCATCGAAAACGAGCACCGAACGATTGGCGGACGACGGCGAGAAGAGAGAGAAGCGAGAAGCAGCAACATTCGTATCCTTAACCTTATTTCGCGACGATTTTTACCCAATTTCGCGAATGTGCTCCGCACTCGCTTCGACACGCTCGCTTCTCTGCTCTCCTCTCTCTCCGAATTCGTTTTTAACCTCAAATATTGCCGCATTTTTCGAACGCATTCTATTTTAAGCATCGTTTCGAGGCGAGAAACGAGTTTTTTCATTCGCTTCTCTCTCTATCTTCGCTCTTCGCTTCACTTTTTCTATGCACTCGCTTTGCATTTAGCAAAAAATCATCGCATTCACATCGCATTCGCGTTCACAATTTTTCATTTTTGTTTCGCGAAATTTTGAGCGAAAAAAAGCGGCACCTAAAAAACGTGAAAAACAACCGCAACCGCTTCTTCTTCGAATAACCGTCAACCGTTCTCTATCTCACGTTCACGTCTTCTATATGTTCACCCCTCTCTCTGTTCGCCTTCAAAACGCTTCGTTTTCTTTTTCTGTCATTTTAGCAGCTTTTTGATAATGAAAACGTTCTCGAAAATTATCAACGCTTTCACAATGTGTGTGTTCTTCATTTTTCAGGCCTTCACTTCGAACGCCTTTTATTGAAAGCATGTTTCGCGCTTCTCAATTAAACGAGTTAATTTCAGGTGAAATACACGTTTTAACACAGCGTGATTTCTCTTTGTTTTTTGATTAACATTCTTCACATTTTTCCTTTGTCGATAATCTAAAATTTCACTCTTTTCTTCCGATTTTTGAACCACTTAACAGATGAACGTTTTACAAAATCGGTTCTCACCGCAGTCGACGTTATGCAGTGATAAGCAGTGATCAGAGGACGAACGGTTTGAAATAGGCGAGGATTGAAGTGTTTAAGGAATGGAATCTTCTGTTAAAGATGAAAGGATGAAAGATAATCAACATCAGACTAGGAGCCAAAGACGTCTTTCAAAGCAAGAAGAAGTCGACTTCGGTAATGATACAAATTTTAATGGTCGAAATCAGGTTATCGCAGATAATGGTTGTATTGTCCCTGTTACCATTCATGTTGAAGACAGAGGCGATGTCTACTCTGAGGTAAGCTTTTACCCTATTTATGCCTTCATTTAATCGTCGATTTTTTCAAGGCGGACCATGTTTACAAATCAGGCAAAAGACTTCAAAATTTAGAAGACTGTTATGTTCAAGAATCTGATTACTCATCTTCTATGCATCTCGAAACATCAAGACAATCAGTATCATTTGAAAATCAGCTAGGATCTAATGGAGAAACTGCCGGTGATAAAGATAAAAAGGTGCGCTGTGTATTGGCATTTTTCATTATCATGCTTTCATTTTCTCATTTGACCTTTTAAAATAGCGAAGCAAGGTCTTGACCCGTAGCAAAGCCCTTTCGGATGACGCATCGCCTCCACCTGACGTAGATGCCTTGAAATTAAACGCTAATCGCTTGTCGGTACATAGCTCATCCCTTCAGGTATTGATCATTTTTCGGAGATCAATTAACTCAATTAACCCATTTTTCTTTGTTCAGAGTCAAAAAAGTGGAAGTCAAGGAAGTTCTCAAGGAAGCCAAGATGGAAGTTCACCAAGTTTATCGAGAGGTAAAGAGTTCATTTTGAAACAAAGCCTCCATCATGTTTTGTTTATAGATTCGAGTACAGAGACTTATACGGATTCAACTGGCACTGATCTTCAACAGTTTTTACTAGACACACTGCAAAATCCAAAAGATAGAATCCACTTACTTAAAATTGAACAGGATTTGATTGCTCTCGTGAAAGACAATGATCGTCAATATCACAAATTTCCGCAAATGTCTTCTTATCATCGAATGTTGGTGCATAGAGTCGCTGCATTTTTTGGTATGGAACATAATGTTGATACAAATGGAAACGCTGTTATAGTTAATAAAAGCAAATCAACCCGTTTGCCGGATATGAAGTTTCGCGATTATGCCAAAGATGGACTAACCGAAGAGCCAAAAAAATTGATTTTGAAGAGGGATTCTGCTTCGTTGGAAGAAAACTCCGGTCAAAGTGGTAGCAATAGTAAAGAAAAGAGTCCTGATCGAAAAGGAGGAAATTCCGGGTTAAACGACACTCGAAGAAGTAAATCTTTTGAAGAACGAGAGGAGCAATATGAAAAAGCACGGGCACGTATATTTAATCAAGGTTCGTCATCTTCCACTTCAGAAGCAGCAGAAACAAACACTGGGCAGACTTCCTCTGATGAATGTTTTGGTGTTACTTGTGATGGTGAACGGAAACCCTCTAGTCCTCAAAGCAGTCAGGATGAAGCTAAATCTAATTGGAATGCTGAAAATAGACAGTGGAGCAGCACAGATTCCGACTGTTCTGGTCGACCGAATTGCCTTCAACTTCAAAAGCAGAATCGTTTAGTTAACAGCTTAGATTCGGACTCAACTAAAAATTCAATTACGACTTCATCTTCGATGTCATCTTCAAGTGGGATGTTTTTAACTCCCGACAGTTGTCTCTCCGAGCGTGTTTTAGCTTGCAATCAGGAAAGTAAACCGTCTGTTACTAAAGCGAGCAGTTTCGGAGGAATGACAGGTCTTAATTATGAAAATAATCTTAATTCAAATTCAAAATCTCGTTTAACCAAAGCTGGTTCTTTTAATGTACCGCGAACGAGCGATACAAATTTTAACAATTCTACTTCGTTTAATCCTATGATTCAATCGGAATTTAAGCAAACCAACAATCAAACTCAAAGTCAACCCGTGTCTGCACAATTACAGCAATCCTCCCATATTCATGCACCCGCTAGTCACAGTAGTGGAGCAATGCAACGGAAGCAATGGACAGGTTCGGCTCCTCCGATGTCTCAGTCAATGCACCAACCTCATTCGCAACCGAATCAGCCGCAACAACAACAACAACCGCAACATATTCAGCAACAGCAACCAGTACCAATCCTGCCCCCTTGGCAAGGCTTTAATCCAAACAATTCTATGTTAGTTTTTGGAGGTACTATGGGTAAGTATCATTTATTTTGAAACAATCATAACGTATTTTTAACAGCAGATCACCCAATAAGCGATAATGAGAAACAACAAATCCAATTATCACAGCCTTTTCTCACTCCAATGGGTGGTTATATTCCACCTCAATCTAATGGTGAACAACCAATAAATGTATATCGAAATATCGGGAATCCTGATCCTCAAAAAGCTGGTTTACAAAGCATGATTCCAAGTGGTGCAGCGGGCCCAGCCTTAGTTTATATCCCATGTGTACCTCAGCAGCAACAGTTTCAACCGCCATCAAATGTAAAACACATGAATTCGAACAATGGCTCATCGAAGGCAATGAATCAAAATAGAAATTTAAATGTTCAGTTTTCAGCAATGTCTATCAATCAGAATCCGAGAGAAGCACAAAACAGAAATGACAATTCGGCATCTTACAAGGATTATCAAAAACAGTACATGTTATCAGGAAATGGCCCTCGTCCGAATATTCTTCCTCCTCAACCCGCTGCCAATGGTCAAATACCGATGTGTTTCATTCAAAATATGCATCCACAAAGTGTTAGTGCGGGAACCGTGCCTATGAATGCAAATCCAGCGACTGTGTCTCACGAATTCATTTATGCGAATCCATTGCAATCGAATCTTTTGGTGTTAAATTCTCAAGTTGGTTCAAATCCTGGCGTTGCAAATCAATTCCAGAATTCCATACCTGTGCAATTGCCAATTCCTTATCCCATTCCATCGCAATCAACAGTCCCTCCGCCTCAGCCCCCAAGTCAATCCCAAGTTTTGCGAAACTCTGTTCAACAACCTGTTCAATATCCCGTTCCTTACCAAATTGTAAACCAAATTCAACCGAATACTAGTCAAGTGGGAACCTCCAATTATCCATATGGCACTCATGCCAAAGTAAGTTTATATATTATTCTCATCATTATAAAAATTTCATATACAGCCACAGGTTTCTCCTTGTCTACCCGTTTATGTATTGAATAATGCAAACAATGTATCAGGAAATCAAGCCACTGGTATGCGACCCATGACACAAACTGGACCCTTGCTTCCAACGCCATATGCGCAACGATCGTCAATGTTTAGAACGCCTTCACCACCTCAATCAGCTCCTACACCACCTCTAGCAATGTCGACTAGTGGACCATCACAGTATCTAGGGTATACGATATGCACGCCGCCACCTTCTTGTGCCTCTGCTCCAGCAGTTAACAATACCGCAATTAACCAAAACGCAGCTGCCATAAATGCAGCAACCCAAACGTTTATGAGTATGTTACGTGCCCAAGCAGTAGCAGCAGCAGCAGCAGTTGCAAGTCCAACAGGTTTAGGAAATCAGATGAGCCAAAGTGGAGTGAATAAAAGATTCCCAGCACCAACCAAGCAAATAATTCCGAATCAAAATTCAGTCATTCAGAGATATCCCGAATTACCAGAGTTTCAAGGATCCAGCAACAATAATAAATTTGTAGGTTCGTGTTTGGTGGGAAGTCAGCCAAATATGTTAAACGGCAATAATGTGACATCGTTTTATCGAAGACTTCCTGCTCCTCTTCCTAATCATGCAATTGATATTCGACTCATAAATCCTTCATCAGGTGCGATTATTGGTCAGCAACCTTTTCTCATAGCTAACAACACTCAAAAGCTTTCCATGCAAGGCTCTAGCAATGCTTATAATCGTCAGAAACCTCGCCGACCGAAGAATAAAGCTTTCCATAGCTCTGCTTACTCTTCAGGTTCAGCAGATACTCTAAGCTCGAGTAAAAATAATTTAGAGAATAGAAAATTTAATTCTGAAACGAGTGGTGTGTTCAATTCTGTTGCGTGTGGCAGTTCAACTCAAAACGAAGATGAAGAAGGTAAGTTTTTGTGATCCTAATTTATTGCCATTAAAAATACTTTGATCAAATTACAGTAGTCAGTCTATTTAAATACGAAGTAAAAGGATTGCCGCAAAATATTCTAAAATGTGAATTGGAAAGTAGTTTAAAACCATTGTTTGCTTTTGGAGCGGTCATCGAAATTTTTGAAAATGAAAGAAGCGAGGAACCATTGAATGCAGCCGATGAAGATGTGATTGAGGTGGGAACACGGCATCGAGTTTTAGTTTCATTTGTGAATGAAACAGTTGCTCAACAAGCGGTGGATAGTGTTAAAAGTTTGAACTTCGAATTGTTTCCAACAGATATCCAGATCGATAGAACAGATAGTTCTTGTGTCACCAATAATAAAAATGTTAATTAATAATCGCGGTGTTTTTTAAAGCACTCTCGATTATGTATAAAGTTTAAGAAATGTTGGTTTACTAAAAGAACTCTTGTGTTTTGTACACTTATAAAAATGAAACTAAAATTAGAAAAGTGCAGTTACAAAAGCCGATTGAAACTTGGGATCTCATAGTTAAACAGATATCGGGCGAAAATTGTGCCATAAAATTGAGTAAAGTGTTGGAAAACCAATTGTGCGATTAAAAAATTATTTAATTTTATAAAAAAGTAATTATGATAAAATGCGTCTAGTCACAGAGCGCAAGATGAAGAATGATGACGATGAGACAAGTCATTATTGATGATAAAAAAACGAAAGTGAATGGCATTTCGGTTTCGACTCCCAAGTTTCGAAAGATAAAAACAGGCGACCATCGGTTACACTCGTACAAAAATTGGTGATCTTAACAATATGCAAATAAAATCTCTGTTGATGCTTTCTTTTTACAAGAATGCGATGAGATTTAATTTTTAGCGATCGTTTTGGGCTAGCAAAGAAAAGATCGATCCAACTGTTGTTGTTTGTACGTTATTAAATGTACTTAAAACTGTTTCAAGCGGCAGAAAGTGATAATAACTTATTAATTGTTATCTTTGTGATTGATACCTGCTAAAATAACAATTTTATACTCTGAGATCATAAAAAGAAATTGACACGAGAACATCAACAAATGCGATTTACAATGCTGGATGCAAAATATCAAGAGATCTGCTTATTGTAAGAATGTTAAACGACAGTTTTCGCATTAAATTGTTGTTGATTTAACTTTTTCAATGAGTCTGTACTTTTTGCTCTCGCGTTTTGATTTCAGAACTTAACAACCGTGTCGGTATGACCATTTGGTCGTTAAGGGAAATCGCGCTTTTCGTAAACAAAACAACATTCGCATCCCAGTTTGCTGATGTACGCGCTCGTGATTACTCTATTAAACGAAAGTGAGATTTCGCCGAATCTCCGAGTGACCAAATGTCTCAAACTGGAACACACGTGAAAGTGGCCGTTCGTGTTAGACCATTCATATCCTTTTCAAATTACAATCACCCGCTTGTAACTTCAAAATTAATTTCAATTTTGACTGATGTGTGCGATGCGCTAAATTACAGGTTGTATGTAACGATTCTTTTCCTTTTATTCTGCGATTATCTTAATTAAAAATCTCGTCCATTCAGCGTACTTATGAGGCAATAAAAGTGGCGTGATTACGCATTTTAGTATTGAAGCGAGTAACGTGAAACAGAATTTTAAGCGCCAGTGAAAACTCTCTTAACTACTTGTTAGCCGTAGTAGCGTTTAGAGTGTGCATTACATGGCATTAGCGCGCAGAAATCGTCTCTCGAAAATGATATTCAAAGGAGTAATTATATTCAATGAACTTTAAAGCGAAAACGCCACTCCATTTGTTATAGGATCGAGAGAGTATAGAGTGAATTCATTCGCGTGAGTAGAATAAATGGAAGAAAAGAAGAAGATTCAGTTCATACGAAATGCTTCGCTTGTTCAATTTGTACGCTTTTCACTCGTAATCGATATTCGCTCTCATAAATCATCTCAGTGAATTAGTGTTTTACATATAATTTGCATTTTGAAATTAAACTTTACTTTTTAAAATTGTGCCTTTCGCTGTGCTTCTTTCTTCATTCGCGAAATGGGCGAAAAGTGTAACACGACGCATCGTGTTCTCGCTGTGTTTACCTTTATAACATAATATACACACACACACTGAGCTTTTGATAGTTTAATGCTCTTATTGATACATGAGAACAGCATTCGCTTGTTTTTGCTGTTTTTGCCTGCTTTTGTTTGCAAAATTTATGAATATTAATAAGCGCTTAATTACTATTTCGGCCATTTTAATCGAAATTATGGACTAAAATACGCGAAAGAATCGCTTTAATTAAAAGCGCTTCTTCTTCCGAATACGTGAAGCGCATTTTGCGGCTTCGATCCATGCAAGAGCGCGTTTACTCGCTGTCATCGTTTTTATTCTAAATTAGCTAAATTCGCAATCAAAACACTCGCAATTTCCTCTTTCGCCCAATCAAATTTCGTAATTCATTTTCTTCATCGCATTTTATTTTCGCCTCAACATTTCAATTAAGAAGTAGACATTAATACGCAATGCTCGAGAGAGCAAATTAGTATGCAAAAACTCGCTCTATTGGCTTTGAAAGCATGTGGGAGGCAAGCGTTGTTGCTGAAGATTTTACTGCGCTTCATGTTTACCTATTTTCTGTTCAAATTTCGATTGCTAACATTTAAATTACGAACGATGATTTATGGAGTCGAAATTTTTCTTTAAATATTCGCTCAGAAAAAGCAGCTTTTCAACTCGAATTCAAAAAGTAGTTAAATTTTTTATGTAGATCATTAAAGATTTCTCGATATCACGCGATGCGACTATCGGTCGTGAAATTCGGGCATCGAGTGAAAAAATAGATAAAAAGAGAGAAATAAAGCTAATGGCTCGTCTGAAAGCATTTATCTGCTTTCATCACGATTCCTACCCACACCTTTAGAGTAATTGAAATTGCAAATCTCTATGTGTGTCAAGCGTAATTGAAGTGTGAGAAAGTGTGGAATAGGAAGTGAAAATGAGGTACAGCTCCTCTGAAAAAAACTTTTGCGATCATTTACATTGAATATTCCGGTTTCATATGGATAAGGCAGCAAAACAATTTTGATAGCGACTGTAGGTACACATTTGGCAAGCACATTTGCCAAACAAAAACACGAAACTGCGGCTTCATTCACTCTTCTTCTCTCCTGCAGCTTACGCTTTTAGTCCCGAATTTAATCTTCTTATTATTTTTATTGTTTTTTGCTCCTTGCAACCATTTTTAAACATAAGATGTTTGAAGTGTTTCTATAAAAAATCAAATTACATCGAATCAATCGTTGCTTTGCGATCGTTTGATCGTTGAACAAACTTTGAAAAAAAGCGATTCTAGCGAGATGTGCAAACCCACATTAATTATACGAGCGATTCGTATAACAAGCTGTATAAGCTGATTTACAGTTTCAATTAAGAAGAATAACAGTTAATTAATAGTTGGTAATAAGATCGCGCTTTTTAAATGCGAAGCGCAATTACATGTTTAGAGCATCGCCGGCGCTCATCATTGAAGTGAATTCTTCTCCTTAACTCTCGTTTTTACAATCAACGAGAAAAGCAGCGAAAAGCAAAATGCATCATTCGAATGGAGAATCAAACCACTGCGTTGTACAATCCGAACAACGCGAAAGAAGAGCCGAAAAAGTACACATTCGACTTTAGCTACTGGTCACACGACGGTTTCACTGAGAACGATACCGTTTGCGTTGCCGATCCGCAACACTTTAACGGCTCCAAGTACGCGGATCAGGTTCGTAATTAATCGCTACAACATTGTAACGTATGATCAATCGAATCGCGGTGACAGGAGCGTGTGTACTCCGATCTGGGAAGAGACATGTTGCACAACGCTTTCGAAGGATACAATGCAGCGTTGTTCGCTTACGGACAAACCGGAGCTGGTAAATCGTTTACGGTTATAGGCTACGGGGCCAATAAAGGTAATGCAACACTAGAGCCGATTGAAAATCGTGAGTTGTTCAACGCCAAACTCAATAATTTATTTTTTGATTCAATTATGAATTCGAATAGCGCAAAACATTTCAGATAAAACGATTTTAAATACTTCTAAAGTCGATTTTTGCTTTGCGTGATACATACATACATAAATGCGTCGATAAAACGTAAAGCTTTTTGTAAAATGACACGCAGCGATCGATCGACTTCTTGAATGCTTCCTCTTGAATAACTCATTGCTGTTTGTTGCACGATTGAAACTCAATTTCAGTGTAAATTGCGTTACTACACATGCAGTCAATCACTTTGTTCCAGGTATTGTGCCGCGTTTCTGCGAGGATCTTTTCGAAACAATCGAGCATCTAGTACGATCGAAAGGCGGAACAATAGTCGAAGTTCATATCAGTATGCTAGAGATATACAATGAGATAGTTCGCGATCTTCTGAATCCAGAATCGTTGAAAGAGATCAAAAAAGGTCTTAAAGTCAGAGAGCATCCGACTAACGGATTTTTCGGTAAAATTCCGCATCCAAACAATTAAAACAAAACTTTCACACGTTTTTTCACTTGAATATTCAAAGCCGAAAATTTGACACATTTTTTGGTCACTTCTCAAAAAGAGATCTTAGAGAAAATTGACGAAGGTACCACAAACAGGAGCATAGCTTCGACAAATATGAACGAAACCAGCAGTCGGGCGCACACGATTGTTGGCATTACAATCGCACAGAAGACGCGTAACGCTAACGGAGTGGAAACATCGAAGATGTCGAATGTTCATTTAGTTGATTTAGCTGGAAGGTAAAAAATAACTTTACGCACTTCGTAAATCTCAATTAATTACGATAAACTTATTAAAAGTGAACGACTATCAGGAACTTTCGCGAAAGGTGATCGATTAAGAGAAGGAGTATCCATCAATCAATCGCTTTCGTGCTTAGGCAATTGCATTCACGCTCTTGCCGAGAAATCGAATGGCAAGAACATAAGAGGTAATTGCACTTTAGCGACAATTAAATGTGATTAAAGAGCCGCTTTCACGTTTTTTTCTTTCTTTTTTGCTTTTAAATGCACTCAGTACCATACCGTGATTCGGTCTTAACACGATTATTGATGAACGCGCTCGGCGGCAACAGCAAAACAATTATGATCGCAGCGATCAGTCCTGCGGACATAAACTATGATGAAACACTTTCTACCCTACGTTATGGTGAGATTAGCATTTGCTTTCGCACATAACAAGTGTAAATTATAATCTGTACAGCTGACAGAGCGAAGCAAATTCGTACACATGCGACAGTAAATGAGGATCCAACAGATACGCTGATCAGGCAGTTAAAGGAGGAAAATGAACGTTTAAAAATGATGATTGATACTGGCGATACGAAAATGATCGAAACGCGCGTTTCTTCTGTTACTCCGAGCTTATCCGACCAAGGTGAAGCCGAAATTTTCGTCTACGCGATTTATAAATTTTTCGTTCGCAATTAATATTTAAAAACAGATGAAATGAGATTGAAAGAGATGCAAAAGAAATGGGAAGAAGAGATGAAAGCGGTGATGGCCGAGAACGAGCGAAAAATGTTCGAAATGAAGCAGACTTACGAAGAGAAATTGCAAATAAAAGAAAGTGAAGAGCAGCTAAAGAAAACAAATGAGAATGGAGACGAGAAGGCGCTTAAAGAAGACGAAAAACGCTTGAATCCGCATCTGTCCAATCTTAATTTTGATGAACAACTTTCGGGTAAAATCGTCCACATAATTAAGCCCGGTTCGAATACGATCGGCAAGGCGGATAGCTGCGATATTGTTTTGTACGGACCGAGAATACAAGAGCATCACGCGACCATTTATCGCAAAGAAAAAGGAAACGTTGTTCTCGAGCCAAAGGACGACACTTGCCGTATTCTCTTGAACGGAGACCCAGTTACGTGCAGAGTGCATCTTAATCATAATGACAGGTGACAAATTAACTTCGCTTGCATTCAAAAAGTGTACTAATTGGAGAAAAAAAAACTTCTAAACAGACTTCTTTTCGGCACAACTCAATTATTTGTCTTCGCTCATGCTTCGCAAAAAAGTAAATCGAAGATGACTTTCTCCGAAGTCACTTTCGAGTTGGCTCAAGAAGAAATCGCTTCGAAAGCAGGATTCGATGTGAATAATGACGATCAATCGCTCGAAATGGCATTGCTTAACAAAGATCTGCTCGAAGTGCTGCCCGCGATTGAGGAGGCAAATGCGATCTCTGAAGAGCTCGATAAGAACGTTCGATTCGAGATTATGCTCGTTTCGCCGCAGTTCTTAGGCAAAAATAGCGACCGCACTGAGGTGGGCCGATTGCGTGCGACTTTTTTTTAATTCGTCTCGTTTTATTTTCAATTTAAAAAAGGTTTTCATCAAAGTTTACAATTTAGAAACAAATCAAGAATTCGAGTGGACGAAGGAGAAGTTTTTAAATCGACTTTACGTGATGAAAGAGATGTACAGAAATTACGAGGAGGGCGCAGAGGAATGGGACTTACCTGAGGTATTTTAATGGCATTTTCTGAGTACGCGGTTTTCAATTAAAACAAAAACAAAAATTATGTGAGAAACTCGAGTTTGTGGTCAATACCGAGAATAACGTGAAATCGGCGAAGAAGGTTATCGAATGAAGATTGCGCTTCGAAGTAAATTTTTGCTTTTGGCGAATTCGAGTGAAAAAGCAACTGAATGAGTTTATGTTAAATGCGTGCGTTTTAAAATTATCGCGTATTCAATGCAAGATAAATATTGCGCTCATTTTTAATGCTCGATTTTCAATTTAATCCAAACATAAATTACAATTTAATGAATGCAAACTGATTTCGATTCTCGCAGGACAGAGATCCGTTTGTGGAGGATGCGAACACGGTGTCGAGAATCGGATGCGTGCAAGTATTTCTGCAGCCATTAGCGTTTATGGTCGAGCTGAAAGAACAGTTGGAAATAATCGATTACAAGGGTAAAGAAGTCGGATTGATTAATTTGGAGTTTGTTCCGTGCGCCAGCAACGGTAAAGAGTTCACCGAATTAGACGATACGTTTGTCGATAGTCCGTCCGAATTAATCGGTAAAGATGTGCATTTTGTAATCAAAATCAACAATTGCCGTGGTCTTCCGTCACGCTTTACGGTAGGAATGCAACGTTTTCTCATTAATAAAATATGAACGAGAATTTATTGCTGAATTGATTATGATTTTTGTAAATTTAGGATGTTTTTTGCGCTTACAAAGTGTTTCTCGATCAAGTCGAAACCAGAACCGAAATAATTTCAGACACATCTAATCCTGATTTCAATCATAAAAAGATGTTCAGCTTCACGCCGGCAACGCAGCAACTTATAGACTACCTGAAAGATGAATCGCTTTTAATTCAGGTATTCGGCAAACAAACGGTTACGAGATCAAATAGCAAGCAATCAGGAAGAGTAACGAAGCAAATGATGCAAGAAGAGTTGCTAAATCAGGCGAACAATTTGATGCAAGGATTTCGTATGAATGGTAGAAATGTGGATCCGAACAAGCAGAGTGTTATTGTCGAATTGCTTCTGATGAAGAAGCAACAGGCGCGACAACATCAGAAACTAGTGAGTGCGAGGAACGCGAAAATGCCGCGCTTTCTCCGACTTTTCTAGCGAACATTTGAAATTTTAATTTTTTATTCCCTAACAGGAAAATGTACGAAAGTTGATAAAAGCTTCCGAGAAGGCAAACAAACGCGTCGTTTCGATCCAAGTGCTTAAAGATTTAATCTCAGACTCGGCATCTGAAATAGCCGATGATTTGATCGCTAAAGGGACGTCAGGTAGTACTTGCTAACCATTAAAGTAACAAACCGCTTCGATCTTTTGCACTCGATTCGTTCGGTTTTTTCTGTTCATTATTCTCGCTTTTGACAATCATTAATTTGCCATTCATTTAAGATGCGTTTACAAATCGAACCGAATTCATTTTAACGAAATTATTTGTTTCTTTGACACACAACAGATGAAGAGTACGATACAGTGCGCTCGTCGACGTGCAGTGTTTTATGAGGAAGTTTAAGAAACGAATTGTACACGAACAAATTTGTGCCTTCCAAAAATTGTATTTCTTACCGGACGAAGCATCGAATTTTGAATCGCTCGAAATAAAAAATGCGTTTTTCTCATTTCACATTTCGAGTTTATAATTATTTATCAAACCGTTCATAACGGCAATGCTTCATTTCGTGTGCTCGGTGCTGGTGCGCCTAGCTATGCATGTGTGCAACTGATTTCAAGTATTTTTTTCGCCGAAAAAACGAGTTACGCAAGTAAAATTGATGCTGGCGAGTGGCACTGAGCATCTTCTTCTCAACCGATGCTCGGCATTCGATTGACAAGCCGAGCGAACGAATGTATTTTTTGCTTTTAAGTGTACTTAGTTTTTTAATTAGCTCGCTAATTAAAACGAATAAAAAATAATTTTTTACTTCTCACAATTTGTTGTTTCGATTGAGACCCGTGACTGAAATTTTTCTCTCTCAAAGTTTTGTTTGCTTAATGAAAACTTTATCGAGTTTTGTGACCGTAAATTTTGTCTCAGTCTGTTAATTATCATTTCTTTTTTAATTCGCTCGTTTTTTTTAATTTGTGGTTATTTTTACAGTTTAGAAACAAATTTCTTTTTAAAATTCGTTTATCGTGTTGAATTCGCTAGATTTCAGCGATTTGAAACTCAAAAAAATTAATTTAAAATCGCAATTTAAACTGATAAATCGCGCAAATTGTGCGGTTTTCGTGATTACGAAGTGAATTTAAGATATGAAAAAGTGATGAAAATAGTCGAAAAATGAATTGAAGCGTTCTCGTGATAGAATGAAGTGAAAAAAAATTGTGCAAACAAACAAAATCAAATTTCTGGCTTAAGTCGGTCACAATGGAAAAGTGATTTCGCTCTCGTTATTTTTGCTTTATTTACAAAGTTAATCCGACAAATTGCGCGACGTTTTCAATTTTGGCGATTCTTTTTTTGGACGAACAAAACGCAGGCACAGAGAGGAAACGATCGGAACCACATTATCAGCGAGAGAGAGAGCGCGAGAGAAGATTTGCTTTTCGCTTCCCGTGTTTGTTGATCATTGAGAAATTAGATTCGTTTTGTCACTCAACGATTTCTTCCTTTTTAGTCTTCTCTCCACTTCTTTAACGTGTTCATTTCAAGTGTAAGTTTCGCTGTTCGTTATGCAATCACTAATAACGCAATAACATCTCCGCATTAGATAAAAATGTAAAATATTTCCTCTCATCTCGCTTACGCATCTACTTTCATTTTTTCAATATTTTTTCGCTCTTATCATCGCAAAGCTAATTTTCATATTTCGATGCTGACCAAAAAGGCGACGCGTTTCTCGCGTACTCACAGCATCGAAAACAATTGACTGTTAAGTGCTCGAATCTTAAATTTAGTTAATTAAACGGTTGCCAAAAATAAAATAGTGGAGCAGAAAAAAGAAGAATGAAACGAGAGAGCTGAAGGCTCGGCTCTTTAAGCATCTTTCAGCCCGCATTTTGCATCCGAACTCAACGTTAGCGGAAAAATTTTTTTGGGGAATGTATTTTAAAAAGGTTATTGAATTGCTGCCCACTTTTTAAATTTAGGAATGCAAACACACACACACAACACACACTCGGCGTAAGTATAGACATACTTATTTCTGCTACTCTTCGTGTGTGTCATTTAAAGAGATTTTCGCTGAAAAAAATTTTTATTACCTTATCGTTAACCACTCATCACTTGTGTGATCAGCGAATTTTCACTCTCAAAATAGACAAAAACATTGAGCGAAGTTAACGAAGCTTTTTTTTCGAAGTGAGAAAGCGAAAATTTCTTTTGCTCGAATTTAAAGAGCAAGCAGCACTTGTTACGAGTGAGAGAAAACGTAAACTTTCGAGAAATTCAAACAGCGAAATTAACTACGCTAATTGTTTGTGATTGTGTGTGTGTGTGTTTAGAGTCACTTCTTACGATTGTTTTGGCGATTGTTTTTCACGCTGCCTTTACACACTCGAAAACAGTTCGCGATTAGTGCAATCAAACGAAAACTATTTGCAGCGAGTTTTCGCGTAGAAAAAAAGTTTCGAAAAACTTTTTTCGACGATCATCAAACGAATGGTGACCGAGAATTCGAACGAGCGAAAATCGGCGAGCGTAAAAACAGTGAGCCTCAGCCGCACAGCGTACGCACCGAGCGCGTGCTTCTCGCCCACCGACTGAGTGCGTGTCGGGCACGGAGGCCGTACACAAGCGCGGACACCGCGCGCGCGGCGCATTCGCTGGCGTTCGAGCGCACGCCGCCCATTCGCTGGCGTTTAAGTGCCTCCCTGTATTTCGCAGTCACACGTCGAGTGTTGTGTGAGAGTCGCTTTTCGAAATCATGGTTTATAATATGGCGGAGAGCAAAGGAGGTTCTTTCTCGAAAGTGGTCCGAAAGAAAGCCGGACGTGCCAAAGAACGGGTAAGTCCAACGTTCGCCGGCCGCGGGCTTCGCTCACACTTGGCCGTTCGCTCGCACCGTTTTTTTCTCGCTGCGAACGGCCTCCGCGTTCTGCCAGTTTACAGCTGTTTTTGTGTTTACCTTTTTTCATTTCGCACGCATTAATCAATCGCTTGTCTCATTTCGCTTCTCAATGCGAACAGTGTCCGAATGCAGAAGCGAAGCGACGCCGGTTTTTTGATTCACTCGCTGCCGGCAAAGCGACCGCTGTTTGACCGCATTTTTGTTCGCTCGCTTCCCGTTTTTGGTCTAACTTCAGTTTTTAGCTTTTCAACGCTCGCCGTTTGTGTTTTGTGCTCGAAAACAGGTGCTAATATTTGTGTTTTTCATCCGCTTTCCTCCGTTGCTTCTTCGCAAAACCACGGCAATCGGCTTCGAACTCGTCGCTTTTTGTGTTTGCGAGTTAAACATAAACGCTGATCGCGAGCAGCGAAACGGAGCCCGTTTTACCAGAAAAAGGTGACATAACAAAAATGTAACTATTTTTAAGCTCGACGACACGAAAAAACAAAGTTTAGCACATTTTCGGTGCTTTAAAATCGTCGATTTTCGCTGGCAAAACGCCCGCTCAGTTTTCGCTTTCATCGCTGCACAGATTCTCTCGCTCGCAAACAGCGAAGATGATCGCTTCTCTCTCCGCATCGCGCACCGATCGCTGGGTTACTGGATAAAAAATTCTCTCTTAATTAAATTTTTGCTTAAAAACTGGCATTTGCTTTGATTAATTCGCTTCCTGTAAACATAAACACTTTCGCACTTTTTCACTCGCTTCTTTTTTTGCAAATCTAAACGAAACCAAATTCAATTTGCGCGTTTCAATTCGTTTCGCCAACATTTTGTGTGCAAATCGCAACGAGTGCATTTCGAAAATCAAATTTAATTTCAACTTCAAATTAAATTAAATGCGATTTTCTTGAATAGCTGCATTTTAATTCACGGATCACAGTTTTTTCTCTTCTTTTTGCCGATTTTTTTACGCTTTAAATTCAGACAAAATGCAATCGCGACTTCCACTTCGCTAAAAATTTTATTAAATTAATCATTTGAATTCGTAGTTAAGCTGTTTATTTGATTCGAATTGTGATTTTCAAATAACAAAAGCGACGACGTGTCGTTGAATGCGATTTATTGAAAAAAAATCCGTCGAAATTAATCATCAATAATTGTAAAAGAGAAAGAGAAGATAGAACCTCGCATTTGAATACGTAGAGAGTATTAGAGAGAAAAATGTGAATTGAGTTTGCTTTTGTGAATGCAAATACTGACGGTGTGAAGAAGTATAAAATCGTGTCACAAGCGGTACATTCAACGGTGGCTTCTGATTGAGGTCAATATCGAGTTTTTTGTCCGAAAAAATTCAAAAATGCATATTTAACGCGACTACTTTTTTAGCGAAAATAACTTGTACACATTTCAAAGTTGAGAAAAAAGATGCGAAAAAATTTTCTTTTTTCGTATTCACCAAAAATTTTGCTTTTAGGCTAATTTTACGAATTCAAACTCACGAATCGAGCGTTTTGCGCTTGCAATTTTATTCGCATCGTTGAAATTAACTTCAAATTAATGAACATGTGTTTTCGGATGTGCTTTAGACACACACAAAAAACGAGTGAACAACACGATCTTTATGATTCAAGATTAGCTGTTTCTTTACTGTTTCTTAATTAAAACAAACGATTCTATTTTAATATTTTCTCTCCACTTGCTTATATTGCACTCGTGTTTGTCAAAAACGAGGAAAGAAACTTAGAAAAACGGCTTTTCTTCTAACTCTGTTCGAAGTAATTGTCGTTTTAATTGTGCAACGCTTTTTACATTTTCATCTATTCATTTGCATGCATTTTAAGTGATAATATTTTTCTTTAAACAGCGACAACAAAGAATTTGTTTTTCACGCTACTCAAATCATGTGTTCTCAAATTCATTGCTAATTAGCTTCGACGTATTTATTATTTGAGAAAAATTTTTAGAAGTAAACTTTACGAAAAATTTTATGAACTTAAACCGACGTTTAGAATGCACATCAAAGTAAACTGAGTGTAACTTTATATAATCGACATTGATTTGCAAAGCGTCGAATGCAGAGTTACTTTTAACGCCGTAGAGCGAGACGAAAATATTTGAAATACGTTTTCTCGTTTTCTTTCTTCTATTCAGCACACAATCGAAATCGATTTTTTACGTATTCTATTCGTATTTAATACTAAACACAAATGTATTTTTGATCGAAAGATGTTTCTGTGCGATATCATTCAATTGAAAAGCAGATAGCGAAAAAATTGTTGAATCGCAATAGCCTAATTTTCGAAATAAAAACTCTTTGTGATGAAACTTCCTCAATTCTTTTTATTTTTGCCTCTTCTCTGCGTCAATTAAATTTAAATTTAGGCGGAATCGCAGTTTGCTCGCTTGCATTTACCTTCATTTTTCCTACGTGCGAAAGTAGAAAGTAATTATTGTTCACTTTTTTCGCATAGATTTAAACATTAAGTTTAATAGGCGCTTTGTTTTGCGCTTGTGAGAGGCGTCTTCAATACCGTAAAAGCGAAAACGCAAACGAAAAACGATACAAAATCGTATCGCACATTTAAAATGCCCGTTTCGCGTTTTAAATATATTACACAATATTGGTGAACATGAAAACGTGATCGTGCATTAATTTTCGCTTTTTTTTCTCTCTCTCTCGCTTCTTTTGTTCCTCTTCATCTTGCATCCGCGAAACAGCTCTTACAGAACTTGGGCAAAGCCGATCGCACAACCGATGAATTGTTCGAAGTTTATCAAAACAATTTCAACAAGCAGCAAAACTCGGCGACCAGACTGCAAAAAGAGTTGAAAAATTATGTCACATGCATTCGAGGTGATATAAAAACGCTCGTTTTCAAACACTCGCTAACGTTAACGTTAACGTTCGTAATTTAGCTATGCAAGCGGCGAACAAGGGTCTTATGGAATGCTTAATTGATATTTATGAGCCTGAATGGCCTGGACACGAGCAAATACCTGTTAAAGCGCAAACACTGGAATTATTGTGGGAAGAATTATGCCACAAGTTAAATGACCAGGTCACAATACCGTTAAGTACATATTTGAGCCAGTTTTCTGAAATAAGGGTATGTGTTTGCTCGCCTGTTTCGCTTTAATCATTTTTAATTTAATTGAAGGCGAAAATAGAGAAAAGAGGAAGAAAGTTGGTCGACTACGACGGTTGTCGACACACGATGGAGTCTTTGCAATCAAGCACCAAGAAACGGGACGAAATAAAGATCGCTAAAGCAAGAGAGCAAATGGAAGAAGCGCGAAGATTGTACGAAGTTTTGAACAAAGAATTACACGACGAGTTGCCTGCGTTATACGATAGTAGAATACCTTTCCTTATTTCAACGCTGCAAACTTTGTTTGCTTCTGAAACAACATTTCACAGCGAATATTCCAAGACTTTCGCTCAATTTAGTGATTTAATCGATGCGTTGGCAATCGAAGCCCAGAAAGGCTCATACCACATGAGTGCTCGTCACTTGCCTTCATCCTCCTCACCCAAAGCAGCTTACAAGCCCGATGGTAGTACGAGGCCTTACGAAGAAATTGATTATCAAAATAAAAATCCTGAATCACGACCGAATTCTGGGGTTCACAAGATAACGATTTCACAAGCGAACGGTATTCACGGAGAAAGTTAGATACAATTTATCTGTAATTTTCTAATTCTTACTTTTTATTTTTAGATTTGGTGAATGAAAAGCAAGGAGTAAATGATGGAGTAAAAATAGTAAGTGTCGCATCTTTCCTCTTTCGTTTGCTTTGCTGATTTTATGAGAAATTAACGAAGCTCTTTTCTCTGACAGTCGCTTAATGATTCGAGTGCCCCAAATTCTCCTGTTCATAAAAAAGCGGAAGGAGTTTACGATATACCCGTGGGTGCGACGACAACCGATCTGCCTCCGGGAGTTCTATACAAAGTAATAAATCGCCTTCACATTATTTCACCTTTTCTCACCCACAATTTGTCCTCTGCGATAGGTACGCGCGACGTACAAATACGTTGCCGAAGATACGGATGAGCTCGCCTTCGAGGCTGGCGAAGTGATAGATGTTGTTCCATACGAAGATCCTGAAGAACAAGAAGAAGGATGGTTACTCGGTATTAAAGAGTCCGACGGACAAAAGGGATTGTTTCCTGCTAACTTCACGCGGCCAATTTGAGTCTTTCACTGTTCGTTTAAGTTTACAAAATAGGTTTTTGCTTCGAATTATTAGTTAAGAGTTTTAAAAAGTATAGAAAAGCGCTTCAATATTGAAAATGAAAATTACTAAGAAACAATTGTTTGTGCCAATTATCCTTGTTATTCGAAGTCCATCCATCTCAAAATTCGAAAACGTTTAATTTTTCTCGAGAACCATCTGTGACCACGAATCACCATATTGCGTTTTGTCTTCCAAAGGCTTAACAGCTTCATTAAAAGGGTATAAATAGAGTTTTAGTTACTTAATTGCAACCAAAACGGGATTTTAACATTGTGGTGGTTAACCAGCGTCAACTGCAAGGTCAAAAGCTATTTTAATAAGCGAAGTGGCGACGATTTTAAAGTGATACTCGAAAAGGAATGATAACGAAATAATGATTAAATATGAAGAAAAGTGAACTAAAATAATTCAAAGTAAAAAGCTAAAGTTTTTTTGTTTCTATTTATTTAAAACGCTTTTTGGTTATTAATCCTCTGTTTTTGGAAAAGAGGACAAAAAAAGTTTTGGTATTTTACACAAAATGAATTTCACTACAATTTTACAGCTATTAACATATGTAAATTGTTTTGAATTTAACTGTCCAATGAACGATGAATAATGCCTTAAACCAGTAAACCTATTTGTAGTAAAAAGCACGTTCATTTTTGTTTTGTACAGTAATATCTGTCGAATAACTAAAGAAAGCGTAAAATAACAGTTTAGTTTAAAAATGGCAATGGCTTGCGTTGATAATTTTCAACAGTTTTATACATAGAGTGAAATATGCCAAACAAAAAAGAGAGAAAAATGTATTGCAAATCATTACAAGTGTTGAAATGGAATCAAAAAATTTACATTTATATAAGTATAATATTTCTTGCTGCGAGGGTCTAATTTCGTCGACCGAATAGTCAGTCAATTAAAAACTGGTATATACTTAAATGTATGATTACCCTCTTTTCTTTTAGTTGACTTCTCGTTGTTTTTCTTCGATCTTCGATCGTTGGGATCCGGCCTCAGCTTTGCCTTCAGCGTTGTTTGATTCGACTAGTATTGTTTCGGTTTTCGGTGAAGCCACCACATCTTGTTGCTGTTGTTCACTACGTACTTTCATAATGCACTCAAGTTTTTCATTTCGCTGTTGAAGCCTTGCATTTTCTTCTTTTAATCGTTTCAATTCATTCAGTAAATCAGTTTTTCTCATTTCTTCGTCGTTCGCGTCTTCATTTGTGTCTGCATCACGTGAATCTTGGTCAGGAGTACGATAGACATTCGCTTCGCGAAGTTTCCTCTCGAGTTCTTCCATTCTTTCTTCGAGCTTCAGGTACTCTTGCATCAGTTCACTTTTCGACATTGAATTCAGTCGCTCGGCGTGAATGTTCTCGTAAGTCTCGAAGAACTGTTTTTGCATAAAATCCTGTTCATCATCAGGTGAACTGTAAAACTCATCTGAAGAAGTCGCTTCGTTTATTTCATCTGTGTTCGCACTCTCACTCTGACAACGCCGTCGAGGCTCATTCGAGTGATTAAAGTGAATCATTTTGTTGATTTCTTCAAAGTCTGGTTCTCTCACGTTGTGGTCATCCATCAGAAACTGGGTAGTGTTGTACGGCGCCAATGGTTTCAAGTGCTGCTGCAAACGTGTGCGAAATAGATCCACTTTATTGCTCTCACCTTTACGGCGCTCATCGAGCGGCAGTTTGTAATACGGTTTCCAACGACGTCTCCATTTGTGTCTTCGCGTCCGCGGCTTGCGTTTCTTCTGATCTTTCGCGTCTTTCTCGCTTTCACCTGTCTTCGCGAACCGAGTTGGCTTCGAATTTTGCGCCGTCGCCTGAGGCCACTCCTCTCTGCTCAGCGATTGGTCGCTCGCAGCGATTGTTTCGTTGATGGCGTCGTTATTTGTCAATAATGTATTCGTCACTTTTTCGTTTTCACTCATTTTTCGACTCGAAAACGAACGTTCAATCCTCGAATCGACAGCAATGCGTTCGAAAATGCGTTTAAAAGCTATTCTAGCGTTAAATTTGCGAGCGAAAAAAATGGCGAAAACAAAGGCGAACTCTGCTTTCGTATCCTTTCCTTTCACAATAAATTCTTTTTCGCGTTTCTCTCTTTTCGCGAACAGATGGCGTTTAATTACGAAATTGCTTTGTCATTCGCCGATTCGGGGCCGTTCAAGTATTTTAATTCGTCCACTTAATTACTTTGCTTTTTAATTCACATTTCTCTTTTAAGTTTGCTTTTTTATGATTTTCACTCTCTTATCGATTCAATAGAATGTAATCTGTCAACAGTTACGAGAAAATTAAATAATAAGCGGCACAAACAATGAATATAGCAGCTAGATCATTTGTACCCCTTAGGCATGCATCAAACAGCTTCAAATTGATAGAGGAACTCTTTGCGCGCTTTGAAATAAGTCACCATTTGCGAGTTTCCATTTTTATGAATGAAAAATGAGCGAAAAGTGGAATTTCAGGCCAGCGAGCGATGAAAACGCGAAAATATGTTTGCAAACTGTTCGAAATGAGGAGCAGCTCCCTCGCAATTAGTAATCACACGAGAAGTGAGTGGTAATCGCGTGAAACAAAGTGAGAATCGAACGTCTAAACAATGGTAACTCAGTCGAAGCCGAAAGAAAAGGACGGCAGTTCGGAGGACGTCGAAATGAAAAATATTGACTCGCCGAATTCGACACAAGAGAATTTGCCGACAGGCGATTCATTGGCCGCATTGAAGTGTGCCGCGAACGATCCTGATTTCGGTACGCTCGAAGAAATTAAAGAACACACGAAATCGATCGAGAAGTTTGTGATGACTAAAGAGCCGCGATTCATGCTTCGTGTCATTCGTACACTTGTCTCGACTCGAAAGAAATTAAATAACAAAGTTTTGCGTAAATTGATCAACGGATTCTATACGAACGCCAATTCGCAAAAAGAAGCCTTATTAGCATTTTTGGAGGAACCGATGGAAACCAACGAAAGCAACGCCGGTCCAACCTTCAGAGCGCGATCAGGCAAAGCTGCTCTTTTACCGCTTTTTCCTGAAATCGACGTTTATCTCAATTTGTTATTAATTCTTTATTTGATCGACACGAAAGCATACGATAACGTAAGTTTATTAAGACATAAAAAAGTCGACCTTTCAATATCATCGTGCAATCTGCTCTTCACTTTTAGGCTGTTAAATGCTCGGATCAATTGATGATGAAAATTCACTCCCAAAACCGACGAACTTTGGATCTAATTGCAGCGAAATGTTATTTCTATCACATGCGATGTTATGAATTAACAAACAAATTAAGCAGCATTAAGAGCTTTCTTCACAGCCGCCTCCGAACGGCAACTTTGCGATCAGACTTCGAGGGACAAGCTGTTCTTCTGAACTGTTTGTTGCGATTGTATCTTCATTATAATCTTTACGATCAGGCTGCGAAGTTGGTCTTGAAGTCGGTTTTTCCTGAAGTAGCATCAATAAATGAATGGGCAAGATTTTTATACTATTTGGGGCGTATAAAGGCCATTCAATTAGAATATTCTGAAGCTCACAAACATTTGCTTCAGGCTTTGCGAAAAGCACCTCAACACACTGCTGTTGGTTTTAAACAAGTCGTACAAAAGCTTGCTGTGACTGTCGAATTGCTTTTAGGTGATATCCCTGATCGTAGCATTTTCCGGCAACCAGAACTTCGACGAACTTTAGCTCCTTATTTTCAACTTACGCAAGCTGTGAGAACGGGCAATTTGGCTCGTTTCAATGAAGTACTCGAGAATTTTAGTCCAAAATTTCAGGCTGATCACACCTACACTTTGATTATACGTTTGCGACACAATGTCATCAAGACTGGTGTCCGTATGATTAACTTGTCTTATTCGCGGATATCGTTACAAGATGTTGCCAACAAACTTATGTTGGATTGCTCAGAAGACGCCGAATATATTGTAGCGAAAGCAATTCGCGATCGAGTGATTGAAGCCACTATTGATCATGAGAAGGGTTACATGCAATCGAAAGAAACTATGGATGTTTACTGCACCTCAGAGCCGCAAACAGCGTTTCATCAGCGTATCACTTTTTGTTTGGACATTCACAATCAGTCAGTAAAAGCGATGCGATTCCCGCCAAAGTCATACAACGTTGATTTAGAATCGGCTGAGGTGAGGGAATTGAGATCCTTGTTATCGTCTACCTTTTCCTTTTGAAGTTGAAAGCGAAATATTTAAGTTTTGTTTAAAAGTGAAAAAAGTTTAACAAAATACAAATACAAAAAGAAATTAAAGATGAAAGAAAATTAGATGAAATGTTAACCCAAGCAAACTGTAGATGGCTATGTTGCCACCAGTAAATGGCTGTATATTTCAACAACTTGCCCTCGTTTCGTTTTATGCGTACAGAAACTCGTAGACTTTGTAAAACGTAACTTGTTGCATCGGGAAGTGATTTCTTTAGTTTTGCATCTGAGGCAGACGCAAAAAACGTCATCGAGTTTTTTCGATTTCTTTTCCGATTTCAAGACGGTCCTGTTTTTTTCGTGAATAGCGGCTCGTCTTTTGTGAAGCGATGAAAAAAAAGATGATCCTTTAGTTTTTCATTACATTCTTCGTTTAACGTATCTTTATTTATATGCATTTTCTTTTTCATTTTGCGAGCAGTTACATTTCTCACAAAGAATCTTTGCTTTTTTTGCTCTCTGTCAAAGAGAAAAGCTCAATTTTACGATCCCGTTTTGCCAAACAGTAAGAGAGAGAGAGAGTGCGAGACTATTACTAAGCCTTCTCGGCTAAAAACTTTTTCAATTCTCTCCTTTTTTGTGGAAGAAACGAAATGTTCTTTTGTATTGATAAATGGCGAAATGAAAGGAACAAACAATTTTTTTTGTCACTTGATTCTTTTGATGAGTTACAGATGATTGTTGTCAAAGCTCGCAGTTTTACGTTTTTGTGTCTTTTTTGGTCGCGCAAAACGTCGTTTTTAAAAAATTTGTTTTCTACGGTTTTGTCATTGAAATTAATCGAAAACTCGAAAAACACATGTCATTAAATATGCTTCAGTTTGTTTTTTAAGTTGAAATTTATGAAAATTCGTCAAAGTGAAGCAGAATACATTTTTAAAAACATTTTTTTTTCTCTCTCGATTGGTTGTCAGTTAGATTTCGTTTTCTCGTTGTGATCGTTTCGAGCGAACACATTTCAAAACACATCGTTACACTTTTCGACTACAGGCATTAAAAACTTTTTTCCGTTCATTTAAAATTATGGTTGATTAGTTGCAAAAATTAATTTTAAGCGCACAACCAGCGGTTTTTTTTCGGAAGTCGTTTTTAACACTTTTATTCGAAACCGCACAATAATTGCATAGTTGGAGAGAAGAAGCGAATTATTGCTCTCGATTAATGTGTTTACTTGGTTGCGAAAATGTTGGTTGGTTGGATGTGATGTAATTAAAACGGTGGAGAAACATGCTTTTCTCTCTGCAAGAAAGAATAAGAGCGATTCGTTTCGCGAGCAGAAAAATGATTTAATGCAGAACAATGATAACTCGTGTTATCGCTGTGTTCAACCCTTTCATAACGCACGGCTCCCTTCGGAATATAAAAATTGTTTTCTCTCTCTCTCTCGATCCTCTCCCTCGTTTTTTTTCTCAATGAGCATCTCGCACGACGAGACCGTTGTAATTATAGATTCTGTGATTCAACATTTCACGGTACAATTGCGGGGAGGTGTTTGGCAATGTTCGCAAACAATGATTTTTCGCTTCTAATTATCTATTAACGGGCAAAACGAAGCACGCTTGGCATCAGCACAGCGAGAACGACAAGAGTAAAACTCTTGTGTTCAATGTTTTGAAAGTTGTGTTTTTTCTCTCTTTGCTTCTCTTTTCTTTGCACTGCTAATTTGTCTCTTTTTTTTCTTCTCTTCGTTTACAGGAACGACGTGAACGAGAGCAACAAGATCTTGAATACGCGAAAGAAATGTCTGAAGCCGATGAAGACGATGGATTCGCATGAAAACTGCTAAATTGTGTAGAGTTTCTCGTTCTCGCTCTCTTTCTCTCTCTTCCACGTTCGAATGTAATCGAAGAGCGTCGAGATCTAGTGTGAGGAAAGGCTGAAATTAGGACTGGCAATTATTTTTTCTGCTCTTTCTATCAAATAACAAATGCGAAGAAAATTTTTCCGTGTTCTCGAATCACTGCTATCTTTTTAACTCTTTTTCAGCTGTTATCTCAAGAATTGTTAGCTTTTTTCGCTGTTAATTTTGCCCTTTTTCCTCAACTATTTCGACGACATTCTTTTTGCATTAAATTAAAACGAGAAAAAAAGTGGAAACGATTGTTGAGAAGAGGTTAAAAAGTTTTTTTCATCTCGCGTATCGAAGAACGAAGCGAACACTAATTTGAATAGGATTAGCGCGAAGGCGGTAATCATTAAGGCGACTTCGAAGCGCAGTGTTGCACGCCGGCATTGAGAGGGAAGGGTTGAATTCGGAGGAAGAACATGTCATCCACTCGGCAATCGATAATAGAGCAAAAAACGTCGGAAACAAGTGCGTAGAAAAAACGAAAAACAAAAGAAAGTAGCCTTTCTACTCTTTTGGGTACTTGATATTTGCTCGCAGTTTATTGAGAAGATGAAGAAGAAGAAGAAGAAGAAGAGCGCTGAGATACAACAGACTTTCGCTGCATTTATTCACTACTTATTCTCGATGCTGGCAGAAGTGCAGACAAAAGAAAAAAGAATCGGTGTCTGGGTCTGTGCATTGCTTTTTATATGTGTACTGAGTGTATACAGTGTGTATGTGTGTAGTGTGTGTGTGCACTGAACATCGTTAGGTTCCCAAACAGCGCATAAAGCTGTTTTTGCTTTCTCCACTTGAGTCTCTCTACTTTATTTGCTAATCATATAAACGACTTTCGCTTTTCTAAATTTATAAATTTTTTCTTCCATAATTCATTTGTTCGTTGCTTTTATTTATACACGAGAAGCGAGAAGAAGGAGGAGGAGGCGAGAAAAGTCGAGCCATCCGCTCGAGAAGTAACCGTTCGACGGCCGCGGGGTCGAGAAAATCGCTTAAGCCGCGTTGTGCGAATGGAGCGAGAAGAAGAAACAAAAAACGTTGTATGTGAAAGTTTGACATTTTTTGATCGATACCCTTTACATGTAAAAGCGATTCATTTTTGAGTCCCTTTCCAGCGATGAGGCAAAAGAAAGCGGAGAGCGAATATCACCAGCACACGCACATCGCTCGCTGCACTCGCTCTCGCTGCTTCGCTCTCGCTCGCTCTCACTCACTCTCACTCTCCAACCCTTTGCATCCAAATCCCTTCGCGATGCTTTTATGCAAATGAAGGGAAGAGATTCCCCTCGTGTTCGCCGCTCACGTGCGCTCCTCATCCCTCTGATCGCGATCAAATGCCTTTTTTATGTGTCACGAAAAAGCCCCCAACTCTTTGCTGTCGAAGCCTCATCACATTCGACGCTTTTCGTTGTTGGCAAAACTTTTTTTCTCCACCACTGTTCCCACGACTGAGCGTAACCCTTACGCGAGGATGTTGCGTTTGCGATACTGCAAAAAGCATCGCCGTCGCCGCAGTTTCTTGCAGCAGCTTTTTCTGCTTGTGTGCGGTTCTGTGTGTTTGCTTTTTCCAACTTTTTTCCATCGTTTTTCGAAGCGATTACTGCGGCGAAAGTATGAATCGAAAACGTCGCTTCAATTTCTGTCGCTGCAAACTGCCGTTTGATCATCAATAATTTAAAACGCTATTAATCAACTGCGATCTTAAAGCGTGCGAACGATTTGTTTCGCTGCAGTTTCCGACCACTGGAGTCGAGTGCGAGCTGTGTGCGAACCACCGTCGAGAAAAAGTGAATCGCGAAAGCAGCCGGCAGAAGCGGTGTCGGACGCGAGAGCGGTACGGAGATTAAGCGCCGATCTGCGTGCGTGTGTGTGTGTCGCTCACAGTGAGTGTGTACGGTGTGCAGCAGAAGCAGCGGCCAGCAGGAGTAACGAAGCGGTGTGCGTGTGTATAAAACACGCTGCCACCGGTGTAGCGAAACGTCAGGCAGGCAGACGTTTTTTATGAACACGCTGGAAATGAACGTCTGCGCGACATAAGCGAAAAACCCTACCCTCGGGTACCTCGAACCAATACAGCAGGCAACGTCGCGGCAATCTCCACCTCCATAGCTGCCTTATTTGTAGCCTGCTCGTCTGACGGCAGTTCACTTTTTTGCCCACCCTTTGATTCCCTTTTAATGATATTTTCTTTGTGGGCACGGGTTGCGATTGACAACCAGCAGCCCTTGGGTATAGGGGCATAGCACTCACGCCGAGCACTCAGTTCTCCACTCGCAACGCGTGTGAAAGCACAAGAAGTGTGCGAGCAGAAGAAGCACTACGCCGTCGAATCGGTCCGAGCGAAACTTCGCATCGCGTCGCATCGCATCGCATTTTTTCGGCTCCCAACAAAACCAAGCGCAGAAAAAAAGTTTTTCGCCACTTTCTCGCCTGTGTTCTGGTGTTAAAATTTGAAACGCAACACTCGTTCGGAGCTTTTTGATCGCAGTATCGCTGTGAACGCGAATGATGCTCGCTGAACTTTCGCACAAACGGTAAGTTCGAAGTTTCTTTCACCGCACGATTGGCGAAAAGTTTTGTTTGTTCGCGAAATGAGTTGGTAAAAACGGTGAGCGAAAAAGAGAAGCGAAGAAGAGAAGGAAGAAGAAGAAGAAGAAGAAGAAAGTTTTTTGTGCGTCTGTTCGGCGCATCTCTTTGCATTGGAGCTTCAGCTATGTGCTCTACTTTTAAAGTGATGCAAAAAAACTTTTTTTCTCTTTTCTCTTCTTTTTGCTCCTTTGCTTTTTCTGCGCTCGTCGCTGTCTTGCGCTCGATCGCGGTGCACACACACAGCGCGAGGAGATAGCGAGACATGCCTACAGAGATGCGATGTGTGTGGAGTGTGTGCATCGTTCGTCTGCTGATGGATACACTCCACTTTTCTCTTTTTTCCAACTTCTTTTTTCTTTCTTCTTCTTCATTCTCCATTCTTCTTCATTCTTCATTCTTCTTCTTCTTCTTCTTCGCTCGCGTTAGCCAATTACAGTGTTCAACTTTGAATTACAAATGGGATAAAGTCTGCGCTACTTTTTTTCGCCGCACACCACTTTTTACGTGCGACCGTTTTTTCTACGTGTGTGCCATCACTCTGTTCGCATAAAACTTTTTTGCTTCTTCTTCTTCTTCTTCTTCTTCTTCTGCTCCGCGACTGAATCGATTCGATGCGATGAGCGCTGCTGTGAAGCAAAGATGGCACAAGTTTGGTTACATTAGCGAGCATCCCGAAAATTATTTTTACTCGCGAGTCGCTCTCTCGGCTTCATCTTCGCGAACGCGAAAAACATGTGTTCGCAGTTCGCTTTTTTGCCGCATAGCGTATCGCATTTGTTTCGCTTTTCTTTCTGCTGCTTCCATTCTTTTTTGCTCGCTCTTCTCTTCACTTCGCTCTCTGTAACTTAGATCATATTTCGGTCGCTGTACTTTCGCGTTTTCATTACTGGCGAGCAAAAAAACTCGTGTTCATACACTTTAATGGCATTCGCTTTATTTTTGAAAACAATTTTTACTTGCACACGATGCAACGAGTGAGAAGAAACGCTGCGAAAAACCTCTTTGCTAAACATCTCGACGCTCGGCTATCCGCTTTGTTGACCAGCTGCAATCAAAGCCGGAGCACCGATTTGTATTTACGGAAACCTGATTTCAGCGTAACACAAACAGCAAGAGCAAAATAATTGTGTACACGATGTAAAAATTGTGTATGTAAATATATCAAAACAAAATGTGTGTCGAATGAACGCATTTCGAATCAGAATCGAAAAAGCAAACGAAGAAGGCGAAAAAAAACTTTTTTTCGGGCTAAATTTGTTTCATATTTTTGCTTTTTCCACTCTTTTTTCCCTTCGACTGTATGCATTTATACGATTTTTTATGAGCATATTTCATTTCGTCGCGCCTAATTAATTAAACGCAAAGTGGGTTTCGAACAGCAAACAACTACAACAACAACAGCAGCAGCAACAGCAGCAGCATTTTAAATGACGAGTGGTTTTGTCGATAAAACCGAGGCGAGTGGTTGCAAAAAAACAACAAATACGCACACATTCTCTCACTCGATGTTTTTCACTTCTGTTGCATTTATTATTGATTACAGGCAACAGAGTATTTGAGAAAAGCGAGAAACGAACAACTTTTCTCGCCATTTATTTTTAAGCTGTGCGGATCGGCGAAAAACGAAATTGAAAACGCGAAACGAGGGGTCGCTATTTTAGCCATAGAGTTCGCTGGCATAATTCACATTGCGCTCGACCACTTCTCTCGGTGCATAAGGCGAACGCTACTAGTTTACGCACTAGGAAGCAAAAACATTTTTTTTTGCGATCAAAACGAATTCAAAAATCATTTGTTTTACTACTTCAAACCATGAAACGTTTTGCGTTCACTCTCATCACATCGCTTCGAATAATTTGTTTTGTTTAAAAATATTATCGAAATCGATCGCTCGAGCAAGAAAAACTGACCACTCACTCACTTGTGCATTTCTAGCTTGAGACGCTGTATAGAAAAGTTTGGGCGTTGCGAAACGCACACACACACATAGCCAAGCGAAGAGCTTTTCTTTTTTCAATTTTCAATTGGATAAAATTTGCGATTTTAACATTAAAATATTTGCGCGTTTTGAAATCTTTTGTCTAAATTAAAAGCTTATTATGAAAAGCTGGCTAAAGATAGAAGAGCTTAACTTCTTCTTCGTCTTCTTCTTCCTCCGCTGTCTCCCTGCAATCCATCGATTCTTTTGTCAATTGAAAGAGCGACTCGAAAATTTGCGATGACGAAAAGAAAAGAAAAGTTGCGCGAAGATTCGGCGACAATTTATAATTGTGCTTTTGTCGCAAAAACGCTTTTGAATGCAATAAGACAAAGAAGAAGAGAAAGTGGAGCGATGAAAAAAGATGCTGCGAATTGATTTTGAAAAGGTGAAATCGAGAGCGCGTTTCGCAATCGCTCGATCGCGCGATTCTCCTCCGTCGCTCGCTCGCTCGCTCCCTGCTCGACGATTTTGGAAAATCAATTTTAAAGCTCACCGACGCTGCTTTAACACTCGATCTCGGAAATTAAATTTTTCGCTGCGAAAATAATCTCATTTTCGCGTGATTAAAAAAATGAAGTTGAGACAGAGCGACGTTGCTTATTGAATGAGTTATCGCTCGTAATGAGCGAGTATCGCTTTTCTTCGCACAAAAATCAATACTGCGCTCACTGCTGTCAATTAAATTTGATGTTTACTTTTATTGTGAACAATGAAATGAAATAAAAATGAAGCGAGCGAGAGCGAAAAAAGCGAAATAAAAATTGCCAGCAGAAGTGAAAATTTTTCTAGCCAAACTCTTGTTTGTGTGCGTGTATTTACAATATGTGAAATATGATTTGTGACACACTTTCACTGCTGTAATTTCGATGTGTCGTTTTTAATAAAACTTCACTTCGCGTTTTTTTTCTGCTACTGTTTCGCGTAAAAAGCGATCATCAATTTAATCGCCGAAATTCGCGCCGCACGAATTCGCACGTATCACTTTCAGGATGCGACCTTTTTTCTTCTCGCGTTAAGCAAACACAAAACATACGCGTTTTTGAATTATCAGCAATATAAACACAGTAAACTTGTGCGCGTATTTGCGACCCATGGTCATTAAATATGATTATACTGACACTTTATCGCTATCAACCATTTAGAAAGCTGTTAATCATTCTATTTTTAAAACTATTTTCGCTTAAAGTCAATGAAACATAAACTCCGCTCGCATGTGTGTGCATTCTATATTCATCAAAAATTTTTCAATTTGCGCGAAAAAACAAGACACCGGCGTAAAAATTCAAGATCAAATTCTTGATTGAAGCTTCTGAATAAAGAGATTTTCAGAAGCGATCGAAATCTCAGCGTTTTTTCGCCTCGCAAAAAATTAAAAACATTTACCGAAGCTTATATTTCAAGTGTTTGTCACTTCGTATACAGCGAGAGCGAAAAAATCAAAATAAATGTTTTCGATGTCTTAACTTTAAATTCGATCTTCTCGATAACAAAAAAGCGCAACTGTCACAATCAGTTCGAGACGAGCGACTCAAATTTTTCGAAACTTTTTGCTCCACCACGATCGAGCTTCGGCGTAAACGCGAGAAACTTTTAAAAGCTTCAATTTATATTTAAAATATGTATAGTCGTAATTAAAAGTAATTGCATGAATTACTACAATGATAATCGATCGCTCGAATGGTTCATTAACAAAATACAATATTCACTGTACTTGTGTGCATCTCTTGTTTTTTGCGCCATGCAACTTATCGATGCAAAACATTTGAGCGCAGAAATGGACAAAATTTCGCGTTTCGTCGATGTTTAATTATTTACCGATAGTTCATTAAAAATGAATAAATAAGTTTGTAGCGCAAAAATATTTTCACTCGCACAAAAATGCGCTTGATTAGCGAAAAGTCCGAGCGAAATTATTGATCATTTCACGCATCAAATTTTTATTTATTTTTCGCTTGTTAAAAATATTCATTTTTTGACATATCAGTAGAGCATTGGACACGCAGAGCGCATTCGAACTTTAGCCAGAAGTTTAACTTCGACGCTAATTCATTATTTAGAAAATTTTTAAAATCAATAGCCACAAGTCAAAAAATGAAAAGCGAAAATTTATAAGCGTATACAAAGCTGCTCGAGCTTCGCTTTTTCTTAATTTGAGCTTTTTAATTGCAGGTAAAATTCAAAGCTAAAGCTTCGCTTCGCTTTGCCTGTAAGCGTAAAGCGATCATTTTTAATTATCATTAACTTCTTGTTCTTTCTTTCTTCGCTCAATTTTCATGAAGCTTTTTTGTAATGCAAAGATATTTAAAATGCATACTTTTTCTTTTATTTCGATCGCTATAATTCAAAATCTTGTAAAACGCAATGAAGTTAATTAGCCGCTCGCTATATGAGTAGACATCCAATTCTTAAAATTCCTCGCCTTCATTTCGCGAAAAAATTTATTGCAAACATCAATTTTTAACAACGCGACTGACTCGTAAACGTACATTCGACTCGCCGCGTTTTTTTGCAAGCAAACAAAAAAATTGCAATCGCCACTTTTTTCACAATACGTACCTGATGGTCGAATTGAGGTTGAGGTTACTTCGGGTAAAATTCGTGCTCTCGAAAATGTGCAAGTTTTTGCTCTGTGCATAGGCATTTTGTTTTTCTTGTGTGAGACTCGAAAAACTTTTTCTTGCTTCATACTTTAATTCGTTGCGTTTTCGTACACCTTTCACTTGTGTTTTGAGAATATTTTTTTGCTTCGTTTTATTCTTTCTTTTCTTTTCTTTTCGCTCGAATGTGAAAGAAAAAAGATGAAGCGAAAATGTTTTTTAAGCGCGCGAAAAAAAGAGAAAAAATCGAGGACTTGGTTAAAACGTTTCAACAATTACACGTTGCGAGTGAGGAAGTATTTAAAACTAGAGTTTGCACAAATTTTCATCGTACAAAATACTTTTTTTGCTCTTATTCACTCGCCTCGCACATCGCATACAAAAGTTTGCCAATTATTTTTGATTTTATTTGAAATGATGTGCCGAGATGAAGAGAGAATACGCGCGAGAGGAGGATGGAGAAAGCAGAGCTCGAACACAGAGCAATTACCCTATTTCGCTTTTAATTTTTAAACTATAACATGTATAATTTAGGCGAACACAGAAGAAGAAAGAAAAAATGGATTAAATTAAAAATTTAGCGTGAAAAGAAGTGAGAAAAAGCGTTTTTTTGCTGCTTTCTACTTCAATCGTTAACACAATTTGTTTTGTGTGTGTTTTTCAATCACTTTTTTTGCGCGAAAATAAATATCAAATGTAAAAATGTTTGTTTT